>CM055097.1:55933792-56076167 GCA_029204225.1 Diphasiastrum complanatum
ATGCATACCAAACGATCCACTCAAAAAGTTTCACAAACTCCTTGAGGAGGAGTGTGAAAAATTGTCAAAATCTATCTTGGATATTTTTTGTATTTCTAGTTTGTGAGAAAATATCACATGTGTGGAGCATGTTCCCACATGTAGAAGAAGTAAAAAATGTTTAGTCATTTGGGACTTTAGGGGTTTCATAAAGATTTTGTATCATGGTTCTTGTGTAGAACTTTGATAGGGCAACCCAATTTTGGCTTAGAGGCAATGGTCAATTACACTTGATTTGTCATGATTTAGGCCCAAAATCAATGTGATATTACTCGAGGCTAGTTAGGTTGTATCACACTGTCAAGTTTAGGTTTGAGAGTGATGCACCCTATGTGGTGGAAAAAAGTCAAAGGGTCAATCATAAGATGAGAGGATGTGTTGGAAGGGTTCCAATCAAAAAGTGAGGGATGATTGCATTCACACATCCCAATAGATTAGAGGAGGCTATGTTTAAGGGGTTTTATTTTTTATAGAATTAAGCTTGGATCTCCACGAGTTCTATATGTACTTCATTCCCTGTCATTAAGGTATGAGAGATCTATGTGAAGTTTTTGAGTCAATTGGGAGATTTGCCCAATTTTGCTTGTATTGCCCTTTCTCTCTCTAGATGAGCCCAAAAAGTGGTAATTTTCTCTCTCTACTCGAAGAGAGGAGCTTGTTTGGACTTAGTTTAATTTACATTTATTCTTCTACACATGTGAAACACCTTTTGGTAATGAATTAATGCCATTTAGAATGGTCTCTTGTGCCTTAAATCTTATCCACTTGATTTTGGATTTCAATCAATAGGTGATCTATAGCTGCTACGAACCAAGCTTAGGAGATCAATTTCACACATTAGGGCCATTCCCAACATGTGTGAATTTTCACAAATACTACTCAAATGTATTCATTTATTAAATTGGACCATGTTGCCCTCTCAAGGTCCATAATGAATTATTATCCACCCACGTTAGGGTTCAGATTCTCCACAAACTTCGAAGTCATTTGTACTAGAGTGATGTTAAGCCTTAAAAGTTTTAGAGTGTTTATCGAGAGGAGCCTTCTAGAGATCTATGACAATATAAACACTTCAATGTATCATTTGAGATTGATCAAGCATGATCACTAACTATGTCGAGTGATAAAGATCAATATTACACTGTTAGGCATCAAATTTGAGCTATCTCAATTGATAGGCACCCCAAATTTGAGCTGTCTGGATTTCTTTAAACTTGAAATTCCTTGATTTGATCAATTTGCGAGCAACCTTGAGTGGCAAGACCAAACTTAAAGTCTCTCAATTAATGGACATCAAACTTGAGATATTTTGAGTACTAAGGACCAATTCATTGATAGGGAGTCAAAATCGAGCAATCTAAATGATACTCACTTGATATAGATTAACTTCGATCCCTTGATGAGCTATGGTGAGTGAGCTTTCTCAAGTGATAGACATTAAATCCTTGCTATCTGAATGTCCTAAACTCAAAATTCCTCTAATTTGATCACTCAATGGACAATCTTGAGTGATAACAGGCAAAATTGAGCTATCTGTGAAGAATTGCAAAAATGGCAAATCTAGCTTGATAAAAAAAAACCATGTAGAATAGTGTAAATTGTGTACACAAGTGGGTCCCACACATGTCGAGGCCATGATGCCACATGGGAAACCCCTCCTAATGTAGTTTAGGTCAAGTCAAGAGAGTTGGTCATGTCTATTTGGTGGTCATCCCTACTTTATAGGACCTACACCTAAGTTTAAGAGTGAAAATTTGACCAACTAGCTACCTACCAAGCATAAATCTAGGAAATAGACTAGGGTTTCATTTTAGGTCAAGGAGAGTGAGTTAACTTCCTTATTACCATGCTGGAAATCCACCTAACTTCAAGAAGGAAGTCGAATTTGCTATGTATTCCCTCTCTCCATAGTGAGAAAAAAGAAATTTTTGGAGCTCATTGGCAATCTCAAGCTAGTTCACTTGTACATTGAGTTTTTGTGATCCAAATGAAACCAAATCAATTTCTACTTGTTTCTCAGGTTGAAGGCTGTACTACAGCCTGTATTCACACGTGTGGGCTCAGATTTCTCAATGTTTATCCAATGCTTTTTGATTGTTAATGCTTGTTGTTTGTCATAATTGCCAATCTAGATTCAACTATTTTTGTGTCTAGTTTTTTGATAGATTGTTAAGCAAGCATCCAATCACCTCTTGTGGATCTTTTGTTGATCCATTTATGGTCTTAAAGTACAGTACTTTCACATGGGTATCAGAGCCAAGTACAATGAGCATAAGACATTGATCTAATGCAAATCCATTTTAGCAAGTTTTGGTGCTAAAAACTATGTATTGAGAGGGCAAGCTAGAATCTTGATTTTGAGTGAGGAGATTTGATCCCAAAACTTGGTAGGGGTCCAAAATCCGTACTGTCCACATGTGTGGGCACCTCTGAACCTGAATTTAATGCATGGTATTCATTTGATCCAAAAAATTCAATTTGTGAGCTGTTGGTGTAATTTTTGGAGGAGATCCTAGGATATCTACCAAGTTCATTTGCCATTGATTAGATTCTGAATTTGTTTCATGGAATCTAATTAATCTAGGCTGAGTTCAAGTACCTATTAAGGTTATAAAAACAGGTCTTGAAAGTACACCAAGAAGGAAGAAAGAGATTAAGCCCATTTTTTTGTCCAAAAATAGCCAAAATTGGCAAGATTTGATTAGTAAGTAGATTCTCATATCATCTTATCTTCATTCCAACTTTGTGAGGGAGTGCTAGAACTGAGATTATAAGTCCCATTTGTTGGATTAGAAATCTAATTTGAGTGAAAAACTACAAGACGAGAGACCTTAGTGAGTTTCTAGAGACAATCAAATCCATTTCTTGGCCAGATTTGTTTGAAAGTAGTTTCTCACTTCATCTTATCTTCATTCAGCTTTCGTGAGGGAGTGATAGAACTGTGATTATAAGTCCATTTGTTGATTAGAAATCAAATTTGAGTGAAACACTGCAAGTGTGAGAACTTTGTGAGTTTCAAGTCAATCAATTTATTTCTTGTTTGTAGAAGTCACTGGTAAGATGGGATCTGCTGGAGCATACCTTCTAGGAAGCTAGTGAGAGGTTGAATTCTACAAATTATGCTATTTGGAAGGTTAGAATGGAGTCACTCTTGGTGCTCCAAGACCATTTATGAGTTCCTAGATTGAGATAGAAGATGAACCTCCTAGGTGCACAGGAGTTAGCTAGATACAAAGAAGAGATCTAGGCTTGCACTTCATTGTGTGAAGATGAATGTGAGCAATGATTTGTTGAGAGAAGTATCGGCTTGTACCTAATGCTAAAGAGGCTTGGGAGTCTTTAACATCAATCTATGAGGTCTAGCAACACTTCTAGAGTTCTTATGCTTAGAAATCAAATTTTGCAAAGCATGAGGAGAAGTGAGGAGAGTGCACAGGATTATGTACTCAGAATCAAGTCTCTAAATAGGGAGTTGGCTTCCACTTGGAGAGAAGATTCATGATGAAGACGCTTGTACAAATTGTCCTCTAATGGTCTAGGAGATGACTTTGCAAATTTGGTCCAAAGTTTTGCCATCCAAGACACTTTGCAAACTATAGAAAAACTTCATAGATGTATTAGTGGCTGAAGAGTGCTAGGATGCTCCATGCAAATCTAGGATGAGTTCCTTGTCGTTGCAGGATGGTGATGAGAAAGCCAATTTCTCATTCAAGGTCAAAAAGAAGACCAATGGAAAGAAGAAGCATCAAAGGAGGCCAAAGAAGAGGATGATGCATCAAGCTCAAAGGACAAGTCAAAGCAGAAATGCTTCTTTTGTGGAAGGAAGGGGCATTATGCATCTGAATGCTACAAGAGGCTAAGAGCACAAGTGGAGGAGGACAAACAAGGAAACCTTGCAAGGAGGAGGAGGAGGATGAAGTAGATGTATTCTTGATGGCATCTATATCCTCACCAACAAGCAATAGCAATTCAAGAGACAATTGGTGGATCGACAGTGGGGCTAGCTCCCACATGTCTTGTGAAAAGGACTTTTTCTCAACCCCTTACACTCTTTCAATGATGCTAAAAAGTTTGTCTCTTACTGCAAATGATGAAGAGTGTAGGATAGATGGTGTTGGCACCATCTCTTTGTATCTAGAATCCTCAAAATGCATGGATCTAGAAAATGTCCTTTATGTACCATCAATCACCAAGAATATGCTTAGTGTTGGTCTACTCTTAGAAAGTGGTTTGGATGTCCACTTTAAGCATGGTGTTTGCTTCATCTTGAAGAATGATGTTTGCATTGCAAAGGGATTTAGACATGGAAGATTGTTTAAGTTGGAAGCTAGTGTTGCTTTTGAAGAATGAGCTTGGCAAAGGAGGAGATCACTCAAGAGGAGATCTTGGCAAAGTGTGATCTTGCTTGCATTGAGGAGGAGCATCAAAAGGAGGAAGATCTTGAGGATCAGCCTCAAAGCATGAGAGTTCCAAGGGAGTCCTCAATGACAATGTCCGAGTAATCAAATTGCATGCAAATTGTCCATTCAAGTGTGCATCTTGCAAGGGTGGTGAGCATTGGAGAGTCTACTATCTTCGAATACTTTTTGGAAAGTATTAGTAGACATGAGGTGACTTGTTTCTTACCTTTAAGATTCATGGTGTTTATTGCTTTGAATGACAAGACAATGAAATGGGATGCTTTGAAATCTACATTTGTTGTTGATAAAGCAATTTCATTGGATAACTATTTTTGTAATAGTTTGAATAGTGTCATAAAGATGAAACATCAATTGTATTGGAAATCTTTGGGTCCACATGCTTTGAGCATGATCATTCCAATGTAAGGACCAAAGATTATCCTATTTCAATGATAGGAATAATGGTAGTGTTTTGCTCTTCAAGTAGAGATTGTAGAATCTACTTGTTTTTAGCCCAAAGAATTTGTCAATGGTGGAAATGTGATCTTTCAAGAGAGGAAGATTTGTAAACTTGAAGAAGCACCTTTGGATCAACACCTTATTCAATTCATTGATGGTTTGGAGTCAAGTCAAGTGGAGGAGCAAGCTCAAGACCCGAGGACTCCAAGAAGAATCTTGAGTATAAAGATGGAGCCATCTAGGCTCAATCATATGGATCAAGCAAGACAAGTTGTCTTTGGCAACATTATTTATGCACTTAATATTTTCATTGATGTATCTTCAAGTGCACAAAATGCCTTGGAATCCATGGCTTGGCATGATGTTTAGTTTTGAAGTGTCCTACATGTATATAGACACATTTATGGAACATCTTGTAAGGGATCCTCTAAGAGGTGGTGAAATATCCTTCATGGACATCATTCTCTATTGGAGTCTCAAAGTTCCTTGTTTGTAGCTGAATTTTTTAGACACTTCTAAAAGCTTTCATTCATCTATCAAGAGAGTTGTAAGTAGATCAAGCTAAATTTGAGGAGGAGTGTGAAGAATTGCCAAAAATTGGCAAATCTAGCTTGATAAAAAAAACCATGTAGAATAGTGTAAATTGTGTACACAAGTGGGTCCCACACATGTGAGGCCATGATGCCACATGAGAAACCCATCCTAATGTAGGTTAGGTCAAGTCAAGAGAGTTGGTCATGTCTATTTGGTGGTCATCCCTACTTTATAGGACCTACACCTAAGTTTAAGGTGAAAATTTGACCAATTAGCTACCTACCAAGCATAACTCTAGGAAATAGACTAGGGTTTCATTTTAGGTCAAGGAGAGTGAGTTAACTTCCTCATTACATGCTGGAAATCCACCTAACTTCAAGAAGGAAGTCGAATTTGCTATGTATTCCCTCTCTCCATAGTGAGAAAAAAGAAAATTTTTGGAGCTCATTGGCAATCTCAAGCTAGTTCACTATGTACATTGAGTTTTTGTGATCCAAATGAAACCAAATCAATTTCTACTTGTTTCTTAGGTTGAAGGCCGTACTACATCCTGTATTACACACGTGTGGGCTCGGATTTCAATGTTTATCAATGCTTTTGATTGTTAATGCTTGTTGTTTGTCAAATTGCCAATCTAGATCAACTTTTTTGTGTCTAGTTTTTTGATAGATTGTTAAGCAAGCATCCAATCACTCTTGTGGATCTTTTGTTGATCCATTTATGGTCTTAAAGTATAGTACTTTCACACTATCTAAAATGACATACATCAAATTTGAGATATCTTGTGTGATAAGAATCAATTGCATCAACAAGGGGGAACTTTGAGCTATCTAAATGTGCTAAACTCTATATTGGTCGATTTTGATCACTCAACGAGCTATGTTGAGTCGTGAAGATGATGTTAGGCATGAAAACTCATAGCTCAAGTGATAGACATTAAAATGATTCCTCTAGATCATTCAATGGACAGTTTTGAGCGATAAGTGCAAAATCATGCTATGGATTTGAATGTACTAAATCCAAGCAATCTGAATGTACTAGACTCGTGATTGGTTGATTCAATCATACAATAAGCATGTTGAGTGATAATGACCAAATCACATATTAATTATCAAATTTGAGCTATTTGAATACCCTTTCTCTAATTTGATCACACTCAATGTGCAATCTCAAGTGATAAGGACTAAAATTGAACTATCTCGCATGATATACATCAAATTTGAGCCATCTCATGTGATAGAGATCAATTATGTCAATAATGGATTGAAACTTGAGCTATTGGTCAGTTTTGAACTCTTTTATTACTTGGAAGTCTCCTCTTCAACATCATATAAAAATGAAAGTTTGACTAGAATCTAGCACATGTTTGCTTCTTGAATATAAGATGAAGTAATGTATTTGAGTAACCTCAATCAATATGCAATGAAAATTCTAAAATTTAATGCCATGAATATACCCGGTGAGAACACTCCTGAATTTGAAGCCTATAGTGAACTTAGGCAAGAATTCAATGAGGTTTTTCTAGATCTTCTTGTAGGTTTACCACCTGATAGGTCTGTAGATCACAAGATTGACCTTATACCTAGGTCAATTCCGATTGCACATGAAAAAATGTACATAAAAGCTCCATCTCGTTGGCTAGGAATTAGAATATGCTCCCATCTTTTAGTTACGGATTAGGTAGCGACAAGGGGGTTGCATAGTACTGGATGTAGCATTAACCCTATATGTGAAGCCCCCTATGTGGCGAGGCATACAAGGGAGCTACTGTATTGTGCTCCCCCTTCTGCTATTGAAAGCATCTATCAATAGGGGACCAAAATTTTGGTCGCTTATATGTCATTTTGGAAGTATACATGATTATGCAACCTATATTTATACAATTACACAATACTGAATGTATCATGTGCTGCATACATGTCCTCATGTGACTAGTCAATAGATGTATTATTCGACCCTAATGCAACTATTTTTTATTGATTTGAAAAACCTTTCATTCCTATACAAAATTAGGTTGTTGGAGGGAGGGGCTACCCAAGCCCTATAGCATACAATAATCGCTATATCAGACTTTCAAAAAACTTTCAGAATAAAATTATCCATAAATTAGCAAGAAATCAAAGTGTACACCACAAATGGTTGGATGGGTTCAGTCATTTTTTAATCTCATTTTGTTTGATTAAATAGGATTCTATCATAACAAACTCAAATTTCCTACATTGTGCAAAATTTTGAAACCCATGAACAACAAATCAAAATGCTAGAAATTCTAATTGCACACGGTTACATTTGAACTAAAACTACTATGTTTGCATTATCTATAGTGTTTATTTAGTAATTAGCATTCGAGTACACAATTACGATAGTGACAATTGCATATCACTGGATCAATATCATGTGTCATCAACATCATGATAGATCACCACAATTTTAAGTGAAATCAATAACCTATAAAAAGAGCTATATAGCTACAAGATTCATATTTTGGTAATGAATGAATGCATGTAGAATGGTCTCTTTGCCTTAAATTTTCATGACAATCTAGACCTAAAGAGTGTTGATTGCATCTCTCATGCTATCTCGGATCGAGGGTTCATTATCATATGGATTGGACCAGATCTGGTACTATACAAAATTCAATGCTCAGACACGTGTGAAGGATAGCCAAATTCAGTTTGGTAGTTCTCTTCCAAGTTCGATCCAAATTTGGTGCTAGATAGCATGTTTGATAGCTAGTTTTGTCTAGTTTTTGTAGCTATTTGTTTCAATTCATTTGGTAGAGCCAATCAAAAGTTATAAGCTTTTAAAGAGGGTTAGGTAGGGCATCTAGTAGGTCATTGTAGTGCAGGCATTCCAAAGGGAGCCAGGAACCACGACTTAGCTTCTCAGCCTTCAACTCTTGCCGTCGAAACCCACTTGACATACAAGCAGCCAACTCGCCAATGACGATTACACTTAAGCAACTTGAAGTTCCGAAACCAACGTTGAGATCCAACTTGGCGCCATGCTAGATTGGGGGTTCCGATGTGGGTGACTTCCCTCCAGGCAAGTCGCGGCTCCCGAGACCCATGTCCGGGAGCCAGACTGATTCAGCCAGGCTTAATCACCAAAATAAAAACTAAGTCCTAAAAAGCGTGCTTTTTCAGAAAGCACTATATTCTAGGACAAAGGGGGTGCGCCCGAATCACACCAAAACTATAGGGGGAGTCCGGTAGACAGAAACTTGGGTAGCTCAACCAGCGCCAGGAATCCAGTCGCCAGGTCTCAGCCCCCTCTACCAGCACGAGCCAGGCTCAATGCCCAACACGTGTTGGTGGCCCCGAGACCAGTCAGTCTATGTATGTATGTATGTATCCTCTTCCAAATTTAATAAAGTTGATCCTTGGGGATGATTACCATTTCGGTTTCGCCTTTGGGATTGGTCCAAGTGGAAGGACTCTTACTACAACCTTTTTGCGTCGTCGGTGTCCAAGGGTCCACGTCACCGACGTGTGGCTCGCCGCTATGCCAATTGGTCAGTTTGGCAACCACTATGCCTTGGGTTTCATGTGTGGCTTGTCTTTGTCTTTGTTTACCTTTTGGGGACGGATTCTGAGTTGGTTTTTGGGTTGGTTGGAATTCCAGTTTCCTTAAGTCTGAATGGTTAAGCTTGTTACGTTTCTAAGTTGGCTTTTACGTAAGTGCATGATGGATGAATGTTAGACTTAAGCGCGTGTTGGAAAAACCACTCAAGTCCCAGCGCCCTTTGAGACCCAACGCAACATGTGGTATCAAAGCCGACTAGCCAATCAGCTACGCAAGTCTCACAGGGATGACAACTTTTTGGGATTTGTCAGGACAACGTTGTGCAAGGTGCTACCCACAGTGTAAGCACGGGTGCGTCCACGGTCGGGGTGGTCAGCAAAACGGAGGACTTGATGAGGCAAGATGTTGTCGTTGAGGTGTAAGCACGGTCAGTTCCCGCGGTTCGGGCCTGGCGCCGTCTGCACGTAGGACAGATGAGGCAATGTGCTGCCATTAAGTTGGTGAAAGCATGGTCTGTGTTTGTATCCATGAAATTAATGTATCATAGTGATAAGTGATGAACTTCAAAAATTTCTTAGCACTATGAGTTGTGGGTTGTCATTGATCGTTTTAGTATAGTTTTTTTTTTTCCTTCACGACAAAACATGTGTACTTGAATTGGCCCTATCAAAGTTCTACACCAAGATGCTTGATAGAAAATCTTTATGATACCCCTAAAGTCAACATGACTAAACTATTTTTACTTTTTCTACATGTGGGAACATGCTCCACACATGTGATATTTTCTTACAAACTAGAAACACAAAAAATATCCAAGATAGATTTTGACAATTTTTCACAGTATTATTATAGGGCTCCAAATAAGGCCCCATCGATGCAATTTTTGAATGTGTTGGTCTCCTCTATTCATAAAGCCTTGCCCTTTATGTAGGGAAATATAGAAAAACAACATATAGTAAAACTTAAAATTAATGTAGGTGTTGTAATGAATACCGGTCCTCCAATAATTGCAAATTTGTGAAAACTTCATTTTCATCTTTTTGAAAATCTCAAGTTCTTCAACTCATTTGGTGTCTAAACGAGTACATATTTAAAAAATAAATACTAAATAGTAAAGTTTGGATCATCAACGACTAGGGTGATACGACTTATGATTGAAAGGTCATAGCAAGTGTCCATACAAGGTCTTATGTTGCATTTGCAAACATGAAGAATGTATTATGCTCCATGATTGAGGGTGTAGGTGATGCCCCACCCTCATCCAATGGTCGAGAGTGTTTCATGATGGTGACGACATCATGATGTCATCTCACAAGTATCCTTGTCCATTGCATGATGACATCCCCCTTAGTCACAATTCACAATTCACAATACACTCCTTTGTGCAAACATTTCAATGGTCTCTTAGGTGGCCTCATCAATAGTCCTAGCACCTCCTTAAAAAAAATATTGTATTTGGTGTTGTCATCTACTATAGTGCAATTTTCCTAAAAAACATCAAATGTTAAAAAAGGGAATTGGCTGGAATCAAATGCTAGAAAAGCATCATAAGGCCCAATAACATTATATAGCAGGCTAACATGGAATATATGTTTGCCTTTAGTAATAATAGCATTGTGATTAAAGATGTGATGAGAATATCCAAACCTCAAATTAAGAGCACGGTTGTTGTCAAACAAACTCTACATACCTATGATTACTAGTATTCTACTACAGATTGTTTATGACTGTTGATGTTTCTAAAATCACATAAAAGAAGAACACAATTTGACAGGAGTATCATCAAGAAGTATTTGAAAGCCTAGTCATGTTGGTTCATACATAAAAAAGAGAAAATATATGTGGCAAGTGTGGATAATCCAGGCATATCTTTCTTCATGTTGAGATAATAAAAGGGAGCTTGAGACAAGGAAAAAATTGTGATCCAAAATTGCTTGCTAGAGGTGAAAACAATGCATCTAACAAAAGTTTTGAGTATCGATATGCACATAGTACCATAGTGGTGAATAAGTTTATCAACAATGGAATAAAAAATTAGTTGGACATAAAATCATAAGGGAATTTTCTCTATCAATGCTAGAGTTTATCTAGATAGACAAGATATAATAATAATCTATGTAGACAAAAAAGTTAAAAGAACCAAGAAATATATAAAAGTAGTGTTCACGCCAACCCAATATATGTGTTTGAGGGTTGACGAGATGTCCAAGCTCAACATATTGGGGATATTGTGGTCTTAGAAGGCATCCACTCTTGAGAGCAAAAAAAAAAAAAGTCTTTGTGGCCCCATTGGCATATACTATTGAAGTTTAACTATTTGTTACCCTTATTTTACCACATGTCCAGCAGATCTACTATTGCTAAGAGTGCTATAGGCAAGTAAAAAGGAAGGACCGGCTCTATTGTAATAGCAAGGTTGGGAATCGATTCAATCTCTCTCTCTCTCTCTCTCTCTCTCTCTCTCTCTCTCTCTCTCTCTCTCTCTTTCCGATTTTTTCTTTATAAAGTACACCATAGTCCTTCTGGAAAATTCATCAATAAAAGTTATAATAATAATAAAATAGCTTAAACTTAGATTTAGAACTTATACTTAGGAAACTTAAGATTAGAAATATTTTATCTTAAGTTTTCCTAAGTTAAGAAATTTGAAGTTCTAAATCCTAAGTTAGAAGTTCTTGAAAGGCTAGAAACAGATTAGTCTCATAAGTTAGTAGACACTTATGGAAGACCCTCCTTGCCATAAAAGGAGAGGTATTTGCATTGTAACCAACACTTTTGAGATTAAGCTATCTTGCTCTCTATTTTGGAGAATTATCATTCTATGTCATTTGTGTTCCCTTTGGAAAGGTGCATAGCTTGAGGGAAGGTGCTTAGGCCTCCTCTTGCCTCCTTTTCATCAGTTTATTGTGGCATGTTCTTTATTGCTTATTTATTTAATATTAGCCGCAATATCATTTTAATAGTCTTTGGGTGTTAAGTAGAATTTAGATTAATCACCTTGCTAGTTGGGTAAGCCTTAGCAAGGGTTTCTATTTTGTCACCTTAGATAGTTTCATTTCCGTTTTGAGCACTATATGGGTAAGCCTTAGTGCTTCCGTCATTACTTCTTATTTTCTCATTTCTGTTAGAAACTTGGTAGAAACTTAAAAAGTGGACGAATCTCTACATTCCTATACTACACCTGTAGGTAGATCTAGCCACCGCACACACTAGAAATACTTCCAACATTGGCGCCGTTGCCGGGGAACGAACCTGGGTCACCTACGTGACACGCATGAATACTTACCACTATACTACAACGATTAAGAGGATTTCTAGTGTGTGCGGTGGCTAGATCTACTTACGGGTGTAGTATAGGGATGTAGAGATTCGTCCACTTTTTAAGTTTCTACCAAGTTTCTAACAGAAATGCGAAAATAAGAAGTAATGACAGAAGCACTAAGGCTTACCTAGTGCTCAAAACGGAAATGAAACTATCTAAGGTGACAAAATACAAACCCTTGCTAAGGCTTACCCAACTAGCAAGGTGATTAATCTAAATTCTACTTAACACCCAAAGGGTAATAAAATGATATTGCGGCTAATATTAAGTAAATAAGCATAAAGAACATGCCATAATAAACCGATGAAAAGGAGGCAAGAGGAGGCCCGAGCACCTTCCCTCAAGCTATGCACCTTTCCAAAGGAAACACAAATGACATAGAATGATAATTCTCCAAAATAGAGAGCAAGATAGCTTAATCTCAAAAGTGTTGGTTACAATGCAAATACCTCTCCTTTTATGGCAAGAAAGGTCTGCCATAAGTGTCTACTAATTTATGGGACTAATATGTTTCTAACCTTTCAAGAACTTCTAACTTAGGATTTAGAACTTTAAATTTCCTAACTTAGGAAAACTTAAGATAAAATATTTCTAATCTTAAGTTTCCTAAGTCTAAGTTCTAAATCTAAGTTTAAGCTATTTTATTATTATTTAAGCTTCTACTCATGGACTTACAAAACACATGCCATGGCTTGAAGTTTATTGACAAATACTCATACGTGGTCTTACAAAATACATGCCACGGAGTTTTATTATTATTTTTTATTTTTTCTCTGTGTTAGCACAGTTGCTAACATTATCCCCCTCCTTATTGGATTGGTGGTCCCACACCAATCGACGCCTTTTCGTCCTGAATCTTTTGTGCTTCTTGGAGGCGAGATGTTGCTGTCGGGAGTGGTAGATTGTCGTGCCGATGTCCTCCATCATTTGCCACCGTAATTTGTCCAGGAAGGGCATGGGTTTGTAGTAATGAAGCATACCCTGGAAAAAGTTATGGGTTTTCCATAACTCCACCATATCAACGTGCAGGGCGAAAGTGAGTGCAGCGCGATAATAGAGCCTTGCAAGATTGATATGGTCGTCTTGCGTGCGCAAGGATTTATTGATGTCAAGGGCAATTGGGGGTAACCCTCGATCCCAAAAACCTCTAAGTTCTGCCAGAAATGCCACCAGGCCACAATTATTCGCAAAGTATCTGACATCGCGATCAGGATTGCCATGGTGCTTCTAGTAGAATACTCGGCAGTTCGTGACCATGTCTTCGGCTAAGTTGCCGGTATTCACGCCTGTGAGCTTAGGCCAAAAGATTCTATTCTTGACCTTGGTGGCAGGAAACGGTTCTCGCCTCGCTACTGGATAGTAATAAGGATTGGTGCGCATGTAGGAGGGAGCTTCGAGATACTGTGCCGTTGAGGTCTTACTTTGTAGGAAGAGCTAATGACGCTAGAGAGGTTGTGGATCCAGGAGTAACGCCCCCACCAAATTTGGTCGATAGCCCTTATAGCTAAATGATCGGCGGCTATCACAAATATGTCACCCCGCACCCCACAAGGCACAAACCGTGCTTACACCAACCTAATGGCAGTACACTGCCTCATCTGTCCTACGTGCAGACAGCGCCAGGCCCGAACCGTGAGAACTAACTACACCTTGACTCATCAAGTCCCCCGTTCTGTCGACCACCCCGACCGTGGACGCACCCGTGCTTACACTGTGGACAGCACCTTGCACAATAGTTGTCTAGATGAACCCCAAACCATGGCCATTTCCGTGAGATCCGCATAGCTGACCGGCCAGTGAGCTCTGATACCACATGTAGCGCAGGCATCCCAAAGGGAGCTAGGAACCACGACTTAGCTTCCCAGCCTTCAACTCTTGCCGTCCAAACCCACTTGACGTACAAGCAGCCAACTCGCCAACGACGATCAGACTTAACCAGTTTGAAGTTCCGAAACCAACATTGAGATCTAAACTGGCGCCATGCCAGATTGGGGGTCCTGGTGTGGGTGACTTCTCTCCAGGCAAGTCGCCCGACATACATCAAACTTAACCAACTCGAAGCTTCATTACAAACGAGTAACATCCATTCCAAGCAAGCGGTTTGACTTACATCAGACTTAACCAACTGAAAGCTTTGTTACAAGCACTGGAAGCCAACTTGGCGCCATGCCAGACTGGATAGCCACAAATAGGTAACTTCCACCCAAGCAAGCCATCCAACTCAACCGACAGATTAGAGCCCATGTTCCCCAAGAGCTTAACCCCAAAGTGTTGCCCACAATGTAAGCATGGGTGCGTCCACGGGGTGGTCGGCAGAACGGGGGACTTGATGAGTCAAAGTGCTGCCCTCGAGGTGTAAGCACGGTCAGTTCTCGTTGGGTTAGGAGCTGTAATGGAGAAGTCAGAGATGTGAGGGATCAAAGCAGGTGATCTAACCCGACTGTTTAACTATAAGGGCTATCGACCAGAGTTGGTGGGGCATGACTGAGTCAATGTGCTGCTTAATGGTGAAAGCACGAATAGTTGAATGGATGTTCTCTGTGGCCTGATTTTGTGATCGATCTGTATGGGCGCGGCCAGACAAAGGTCCTTTGACAGGGCTATCTCAAAGGGGGACCTTGTCTTTGTTACTTGTTAGTAATCCTACCTGAGTGTCTTGCTTGTATGTATTCGTGGTGAGTCCTAGTACTCGTGCTTTGTCTGGTTTGCATGATTGCTTGTGATACAAAGAGCTGATGGCTCGTGAAGGAACCTTTCTTTTGAAGGCTAACACCATCAAATAAAGAGGACTACGGAATCTATGGGACGGATTCACAGTTCAAGTACTCGCACGTGAACGACAACAAAACGACTCGATGTTTGCAAAGGATGGAAGGCTAGCCTATTTCTTGGGTTAGTTTCATTTGCGACGACGCCCACCAGATGCAAGCAGGAAGTCAAAAGTTGGAAAGGGCAATTTAAGAGGAAGTCTTCTATAGTGCAGTTGGTCTTCATTGGGATGGCTATCTTTGGAACTGAAACTCACTGAGCATGAGTGATATCGAGTATCAATTGGGTTTTCCCTCAAAGGGGAAAGACTAGGGTCCTCTTCAGAGATTGGCAATAAGTTAGATCAAGCCATAATCCTACCAGATCGAAAGCAAAGTGTTGGAAAAGCTTTTGAGACTGAGAACTCTACTCTAAGTTCGGTCAGCTGATTTTATAAGTGGAGGGGAACTATCACACACCCCTTGCTTGGTGCAAATGTTGAATGAAAGTCCATCAAAATGGAGGCAAATTCAAGGTGACCTAGCCATACTCACATGAGGAGACTGACGAACTTTGAACCTAATAAGTTGACAAGTTTTTGTTGTGGAAAGGAAAGCTTGTTATAGGCTTTCTCTGGACCAGCAATGATGAGGAGACATAATGAGTATGCTGGCTTGTGTTACATGTAAAGCAACTGATCAATGAAGGAACTATGAAAGTTGAGTCTTGCACGAGAGTCTTGGTACTTCAAACGGACGCTAAGGGACAGTTCGTGTTGAGATCGGACTAGTGCAAACTCTAGGTGCATTTGTCTAATTCAAAGAGAACTACTCAGGTGTACACTTCTTGTTTTGACTGTGAGGCAACTGACCAGTGATGGAATTGTGAAAGTCAAGTTTTGCACGACGGACATGATGCTTCAAACAAACGCGAAGAGATAGTTCGTATGCGGATCAAATGGGTGCGACCCCTTTGCTCTCCACGAGGTCAATGGTTACATTGGGTTGATTCAAAGACAACTACTTCAAGCTAAGTGAGAAGTGCATTGCGGAGTTCTGTTGTGGAGTATAGCTTGCAGTGAATTGATGGTGCATGCCGCATGAAGTTAAGTAGTCTGTCATTTCATCAGACATGTACTCTCCCCCTGAATCAGACTGCAGGGTCTTGATCTTCTGACCTGTTTGAGTCTCAACGAACTGTTTGAACTCCTTAAAATAGTGAAAGGCCTCAGACTTATTTAATGAACATAGTTCTAGTAAATCGGGAGAAGTCATCAATAATGTGATGAAATATAAGGCTTGGCCCAAAGAGGGCATGCTCATAGGACCACGCAGATTGCTATGAATTAATGCAAGAATGGACTTAGGCTTTTGGCTTGTCCCTTAAGAAATTTAGTTCTAGGTTATTTTCCTAGTAAGCAATTTTTACAGACAGTCTGATTTCTGCTAGAGACAACAGTAGTATCCATATTCTTGACCAAGCTATTATGATGCATGTACAAGATAGACCTCATGTTTAAATGACCTAATCTTTGATGCCAAACATGAGTAGGAATGTTGCTTATTGGATTATAGGGCCATTGACTTGGTACTCGTCGTAGATAAGCTCTTTCTCTGTACTTCTTCCTATACTAAGCTTATTGTCAACTTTTGTAGAGATAGCACAGGAGTATCGCTCAAAAGCAACATCAAATTGTCATAGGAGGATGATAGACTGGCTAGAAGAGACATCCTAGAGTCCTCTTCTGAAATAGGTGAACCCATAGCAGCAAGTTGATTCAACAACTGCTTAAAGTTGTTCAGATGTTCACTGACTGAGGTTCCTTTGCTCATTTTTAGGGTTAGGACCTTCTTTCTCAAGAAGAGACGAACCGAAACATCTGATGTTTCATAAATGCTTGTCAAAGTATCCCATATTTCTTTTGAAGTGGTACAGTTTGATACATGAGCTATCTGAGTGTCTTTCAAATACATGGATATGATGGCAAGAGCTTTGCCATCCTTTGCTTCCCATGCTAGTAGTATTTCAGGTTTTGCCGGTTTGGCTATAGAACCATTGACGTATCCCCATAGCTCTTTTTCGATCAGGATAATCCTCATCTTGAATTTCCACATGTGGAAATCGTCTCCCTTGAATTTGTTGATCAAGCAGATCTCTGAGGTTGAGCCTTCCATGATGATCGATGAACAGAGATTACAAATTCGATATAAAAACTAGCTTTGAAATATGAACTGCTCTTATCAGAGTTTTGAGATATATTCGAGCTACCATGGACTTTTGCATTTGTTATGGAGTAGTTGACAACAACAAACTCAATTTTCTCAATGGTTATTTAGATGCAAGTTGGGCAGGAGATGTAGTACTCGTAAATCCACTTCTGGATTTACATTATTCCTCAACAATGGTCCTATTTCATGGAGCAGTCACAAGCAAACTTCGGTAGCTCTATCTTCTACTAAATCAGAGTACATCGCAGCCTCTCAAACTCCAAAGGAAGTAGTATGGTTGAGAAACTTACTTTCAAATGTTTGTCGGAAACAATATGCTCCGACAACTCTATTTTGTGATAATCAAAGTGCTATTGCTTTATCAATCAACCCTGGATTTCATTTCAGGAGCAAGCATATTGAAATTAAGTCTCACTATGTTAGAAGCAAAGTTCTTGACAATGAGGTAAACTTGCAGTATTGTCAAACGCAAGATATGACATCGGATATTTTACTAAAGCACTAAGCTTGGATGCGCACAAAAAATTTTGTGGAGAACTAGGATTGAAGGTCAAAGCATTCATGGCTTCATATTAAGGGGGAGTGTTGGATTATTCTACTATCGGAGTAATTCATCCAAATAATCGATCTTTAATCTTCATCCACTTCATTATCCAGTTTTGCAGTTTTATTCATGTTTTTACACAGTTTGCAGAAATACTCGAAAATCACTCAACATGTGGCTCCGACATATTGGACAACATCCGACTTATCAACGACGTCGATGAAAGTTGAAGGAGCCAACCATGTCAAAGACCAACAATTATTGTTCCACTTGATATGAAGCTAAAGACTTGCCCTAACTACTTTGCAAGTAAATTTTTGGGAAGTCCTAACTGGATGGATGTCAGCGCATTACGAACACTTTTAGAGGAGTTTTTTCAGTCTAGATTAATTAGATCTCATGATACTAAGTCAAATCTAATCAATGGCACTCAATCTTGGTAGTTTTTCCTATGATTAGCATCAAGAACACATAGAATGCATTTATATGGAGCTAATGAATATTGTGCATTAAATGTAGGTTCGAGGTGCCCACACGTGTGGAAAGTACGGATTTTGATCCCTACCAAATTTGGAATCAAATCCCCTCACCAAAGTTAGTATTCAAACTCGCCATCTCATTACTAGTTTTTAGCACCAAAATTTGCTATGCATGGATTTGCCTTTGATCAATGATAAAGCTCTTGTACTTGTCTCTGATACCATGTGAAAGTACTATACTTTTGGACCATAAGTGGATCTACACAAGATCCACAAGAGTGATTGGATGCTAGCTTAACAATCTATCAAAAAACTAAACACAAAAAGTTGATCTAGATTGGCAATTTGACAAACAACAAGCAAGAACAACCATCAAACATTGATCATAGATGAATCCGAGTTCACACATGTGAAATGAAGCCTAATGTACGGCCTTCAAACAGAGAATGAAGGTTGAATTACTTTGGTTGCATTTAGATTACAAAATCGCAATACAAATGTGGAGTAGCTCGAGATTGCCAATGAGCTCCAAATAATAATCTAAGTCCTCACTATGGGAGGATGGAATACATAGCAAAAGTCACTTCTTTTGTAAAGTTAGGTGAATTTCCAGCATGTAATAAAGAAGTTAACTTGGCTTTCTTGCCCTAATCTGCAACCCCTCCTGACAGTATTGTTTTTGAATCCTTCAGACGCAAGTTACTACTCTTAGATGTTAAAAATGCAATGAAGATAAGTACCATATCAAAGATTGTTCACCTAAGCTGGTTTCTCTCATTACATATATTTGCTGATTATTTCTCAAATACAAGTGTTCGAAGGACACCCACTTTATTTGTTTGTAAGGATTTAATAGATGATATTTAGATCTTATGGATCAAGACTGGGATAGTAAGGCAAACAAAAATATAGAATGCAAGATAAAAAGGTCTTCAATGATTTTCATTACCATATTGAAAAACAAATGCTCATGCTCACCTTTAGCTATCAAAAATTTAAGAAAACTGTTGGGACTTGGCTACCACTAAATCAAGACATTCAATGGATGGTCACACAAACCGAAAAGAGATAAACATCAAATACAATGAAGAATTTCTAACTTTGATTGAGGTGGAAGAGCTTTGGAATCTTGATTATATCAAAGCAGAGCTCGTCCCCCCCTTCTACACAACAAGATTCTACTCAATTATTTCATGTTTATTATCAATGGAAGACTTGTAAGTAACCTATAACTATCGCATGTTGAAAATAGTGAAAGAGCAATCAATACATCTTGCAAATATTGTGAAATTCATGTATAGACTCTTTATTTTGATAAAGGAAAACCCAAGCTGGACATCAGTACAAATTTATAGAAAGTCATATGTTATATTTGGAAATGACTGTATTGACTCCTACCCAATTTTCTATCTGTATATTCCTATGATTTGTATACATTGTATAGATATTTTTATATTTTGCTATCTATATGTGCCACTTCTTTATTCAGTGTAACTACATCATCATTAGCCTCAGGTAGAGCATGAGGTCGTGTCCTTGGTTGAGGTGTTGCCCTTGCCAATATGCTAAGGATAATCTTCTGTCGAAATATGTACACATCACTTGTTGTATATTCACGAAGGGCAAACTACAAGAAGAAGTATTCAAAAACTAGATGAAGATACATGAGAAATAATTATAATTCTTTCATAGAAACGAAAACTGAATAACTCACCTTTGATATATCAACATCCTCTTAAACATTGTACCACTCAAAGAATAACTTTGCATTATAAAGAATACACTAGCCACAACTAAACAAGTCATTTTGCTAGGGGGGTCTAATATACGTTCGATGTATTAAAAATAATAAGATGAAATGAACATGAAATAGAGCTATTAAACAAAAATATTTAGGAAGTGTTCAATAATTACCTCTACGCTAACAATTTTACATTCTCTTGTCATGGCATTCTCTACTAAAAGGTATTTACAAATTGTCGATAGCAATGAATCAATATCTTTATGTGTATTATTGGCCAAATTCATCTTTACACCAAAAAAAAAATTATAACATTATCTATCGTTCTCTTAACAGAGACTATATTCAAGCTCCAATGATCACTGCAAAATTAAAGAGACAGTCCATTAGATACCTGATAGAGCAATTAGATAAAAGTGAGATATTAATGATATAAACTTAAACATACTAATAGCAATAGGCAAATAAACTAATTTACTTGGTATGATATGATATGGCACCATTAGATATTTGACAACTGGTGATAGACATTGTGCCAAGGTGTCATTGTCATCCTTGATGGACTGCAAGAAAAAATTGCTGAGAAGATAAACTTTGTTTCTTGAGTCCCTTGCAATTGTGGTATTATGCAACAACCACATGGACGTGCACTAGCCACATGTCCTCATGCAATAATCACATGTTATCTCAACGACATGTAAAGCATCCTGACTCTTAGCAAGTATCAAAAACAACTTGCTCCACATGGAGGTCACTAGCCTCCTTGCCTTGCCACAAGATCCATGTGGACGAGCATATTCCTTGGTCCTTGCAAATTGATTGTATTCCTCACAGTGAGAGAGTCTTTGAGTAGAGGTTATTTCTCACCATGACCAAGGGTTTAGTGTTTAGGGTGCAACCAAGGGTTTAAAGTTTAGGGTGCAACGTGGGAATGGAGCAAATTGTGGTGTGATATGTTTAATGGCGAGAGAGATGGAGCAGTGCTGCAGATTGAAGGGCAAAATGCCCATCCTAGGCCTTTTTCCCTTCAAATGAAGGGCATTTAAATCATGCACCCTTCAAATATCAGACTAAATACACGAGCATTCCTTCAAGTTTTAACAAAAACCTATTTTTTTGAAAAGTAGAGTTGCCCTTCAATTTGCAGGATTTAGGGTTTAGGATCCGTGTCAGAGAGCTATTTAGGTGAAGGAATATCTTCAATAGCTGGATCTATTGATCTACAGCGCCAGAAATTGCTTGATTATCACGTTTTACCTGTTTTGGCTTCAAACAAGCTTACTGACACTCTGCCTTCACAGCACAGGTCTCTTTACGTCCCGTTTCTTTCTAAGATTCACCTCCGATATCAGTTGGGTTGTTTATGTATGACAACCAGCTCACTGGAACCATACCTTCGGAGTTGGATGACCTCACAGTAGCAAGCTTAGTGATCTCAACATTCAAAAGTTGCTTGTGTGAGGTCACTCAGCTCTGAAGGTAAAGTTCCGTATATTCATAGGTGAGTGATCTCACACTGTCAAAAATTGCATGTAGAACTGCACAGCAGCTCCCACTAGCTACTGTTCTGATAGATCTAGATCCACTAATATATCCTAGATCAGTTAAAATATCAGGAATTGGAAAGCTAGTTTTACTCACTTGGCCATTCCTATTTTTTTAACAAGCTCACAGTAAAATTTGGTGTAGAAACGCCCAAAGAGTGAGGTGAGCTTGCTGATGCCTGCGGTTTTGATGAAACTAGATCTATTAAAACAGAAGTTATTGGCAAGATCACCTCATGCACTCGGCTTTATTTATATCACATCAGGTTAATAGGAGAATTGCTTGCACAAATTGGCAATCTGACTGTCTTGGCAGGTAACCTGCTCCAAGTTTGAATTGCAAAACTTGAAATATTTGTTTTTGCATAATTGGAAAGCTGACATTACTCATTCGGCTGTCTATTTCACAACAATTACACGTTAAAATTGCACGTAGAATTGCCCAAACACCTTCCAATACCTGCTGTTTTGGTAGATCTAGATCTTTAAAAAAAGCAGTTATTGGCAAGATCACCTCGTCCACTCAGCTATATTGATTTCACGTCAGATTTACAGGGAAATTGCTTGCACAAATTGGCAACCTGACAAAGCAAAGGGTGCTATCTTTTCTGGTAACCTTCCCCAAGGTTCATTGCAAAACTTGAAACGATCGTTCCTCCATAATTGGAAAGCTAACCTTACACTCGGCTATCTCTATTTCACAACCAGTTCACAGTAAAATTGCGTCTAGAAATGCCCAAAAAGTGAGGTCGTATTGCTAATACCTGCTCTTTTGATAGATCTAGATCTATTAAAGCAGCATTTATTGGCAAGATCTATTTTCACATCAGTGATACAGGATAATTGCTTGCACAAATTGGCAACCTGACAAGTTAGTAACCTGCTCCAAGGTTCAATTACAAAGTTTGGAACAATTTTTCCTGCATAATAACACTTTATCTGGCGGCTTACCATCGGTGTCCGGCAACTGCACCTGGGCTCAGATTTTGCTCTGGATCTACAACAACGATCTCGATGGTAGCATCACACCTTCTCTTGGTCAACTTCAAGGATGGACATCCCTATTCCTACTAAATAGCAATCTGTCATGGTACATACCTTCCAGCCTTGGTAAGCTGCCACTTCCAGCCTTGGTAAGCTGCCAGACGCTAATAGGTTCACTAGGCTAAGCATCCTCCAACCAGTGCAGACCACAAAGATTGGTACCCTGGCCTTCTTCACCTTGGCCCTCATAGTTTGGAAGCTTGATCCACATTGAGTCGCTGGATCTTTCATGAAACTTTGTTCCCTTTAGACACCGTTATGAATTTGGGAAGATTAACCTATTGCACAATAGTCTAAATAACATGAGAAATCTGACCATAAAGTTGGCATAGGATGTGGATCCAGCCTTGGTAGCTGCCAAAGGCGTAAACGTAATTAAGTTTGCTCACAAAAGGCTTACTAGCATCCTACCGGTGGAGATCACAAAGATTGGTAGCCTGACCTTCTTCATCTTTGCCCTCAAAGTTTGCAATCTTGATCCACATTGAGTCTCTGGATCTTTCATGAAATGGAGTCTCAGGGAGCATTTATGTTCCCTTTAATCACTGTTGTGAATTTGGGAAGATTAATCTATTGCGCAGTAGTCTAACATGAGAAATCTGACCATAAAGTCTGGATTGGCATAGGATGTGGAACTTTGGCAGGAGTGTCATTTCTGCAAGTGGAGCTCAGACAACTGCAACTCTTGGAGGAGCTCTGGGCTATATTGCACCATGTAATGTTCTTTGCCATTTTGCATTCAACCTCACTGCAGTTAACTTATAAATTATCTTTTCATACATTTGACTCCCATTCCTCTGTTGTGGTGTACTCATGGAGCCTGTTACGGGACGGCTGCTGAGAGGCCTCAAAACAAAGTGAGAAGGCTTCACACATTACGGAGGAGGCATAGTGCTTCACTTTGCATAGACTCAATCAGTACACATTCATATCTTCGATATACTAGAAAATATACAAGGAACTGTTTTTTTAGGAGCAGAGTTGATGGTGTGGGAAAAGTGTCTAGCAAAGGAGACTTGTATAGTTATGCAATTGAGCTTCTGGAACTGTTGCCAAGAAAGTGGCCCACAAACACAATCTTCTGAAAGCATGAACATTAGTTGATGAGTGCAACCAGCCCTTTTTGCCAAACAAAAAGTATCACAAGTGGTTGATGATGCCCTTCTAGATGATACACAAACCCCGGGAACGGACAAATTTCCCATTGTATTATCTAAAAGGGCATCATCAACCACTTCTGATATTTGTTGTTTGGCAGAAAAGGCTTGTTGCACCCATCAGCTAATGTTAATGCCATTTGAGAAAATTGTGTATGTGGTTCACCTTATTGGTTGTAGTTCCAGAAGCACATTAGCATAACTATAAGCATCTCCTTTGCTAGACACTTTTTCCAACTCCTACTAAAAAAAAATGTTCCTCAGACATTTCAATCAAGTATCATAGTATATTGCTTAGATGAGGCGTTGAGACTTCCCACATTGGAGAACGTGCAGAGGCTCCTCTTTAGCCAATTAACTTTGCGGTTGCTGGAGGCTGAGATTGTCCATCACATGCCATTTTCCATCACATTTTGGTGGAGAAGGTGTCATTTTTGCATCATGTTCTTTTGTTCAGGGACCTCTGACTGTATTGGAGATTGCTCTGAGGGTATTTTCTGCTGTGGGGGATGGTGAGTGTTGTGCTGGAAAGTGTTCAAGTCCTTGAACATGAAGATGATGGTGCTGTTCTTGAAGGTGCATATTTCTTGGAAGGTGACATACATGTGCATCTTTCTATTTGCTTGGGTCAATTTTGTACTAATGCATTCAGCTTTGTTGATGTCAACAATGTCTGAACAACGCCAATCATCATGGGCTCGTTTTTGGAGAGAAGATCTTGGTTTGGCCATGGAGAGGAGCCTAAAAGTGCTATGCTAGTTGAAGGAGACCAGTACTTTGTACGTAGCATTAATCTTTGGAAATAAGATAAGGAAATCAATGTGGCAACATAGTGAAGTCAAAGAGATACATGGATATCAATAAAAAATATTTCATAGCCCTCATGCCCGGCCTCTCATCAAGGAGTTTGAAAAAGAATGAAGCTTGGGCAAGCAGAGCACTAATGAACAAAGACTTTATGCTGGTTATATAATATCGCAGAAAAAGCACTTGAGGATTTGTTAGAGCGTTAAAATGTGCATCCAGTTGTAGATGTGCAATCTTACAACCATTTGGAAATTCTCAATGACAGTTTGATTATTGTGGACACTCTTGTAAAATAGATTATGAATGCTAAATTGTGATTATTCAGAATAAAGATTGCTTTTGTTGATTTGGATTACCTGTGGTAAAATTGTTTTGTAGATTTGAACGAAGACAATGATAACTGACAACAACAAAAATTTGAATACGACTATTAGTAAGAGCTTGAAAAGGTCATCTTCCCCAACAAGTTCAAAGCCAAAGAATAAGTTTCCAAGTGTCTTTGACATTTCCTTACATCTCCCTCCAATTTTGTTTCTTTACATTACATCCTTGCATCTAATCTGTCTATTTCTATCAGATCGACATGATATTTCCCATGTTATAAATTCGTTCGCGAACTCACTGCTCAATGAAATCACATTTCAACAATCACCTGTAAAGTTTACAAGTGTAATGCATGGTGTTCCATCCAAGTGCTCTAACAAAAAGGTGTCAATATTCTATGAAGTCATACTCGATATGCCCTTCACTATCAATTTGAGCTTTTCTCTCTTTGCTTTACTCTTGTACATCAATGTGAGATCATCAACCTGTAGATTCTTATCCTCGATATTCAACCATGCCAAGCCTTTTGCAATGCCAGGGTAGAAATAAAGATAATATTGGTCTTGCATAATGCCATCAGTGTCAATAATATGTACTCCTACAAAGTACATACCATAGATTTGACAAGCGAATGGCTCATTGACGATACACCAATGTTTCATAGTCACTTTGAATGTTGCACAAAATGGCCAAATTGCTCGGAACTTATGTTCCCAATTCAACGAACTTGCTTTCACATATTGGTTATAATGTCGTCACACATGGATATTTTGTGAGTCATCAACTTGTCTGGCCATTGCCTCACAAATTAAGTACTCTTACAAAACTCAAATAACAAACGTGCAGTTGTTCTTCTCACGAAGTTCATTCCCATGTTACTAACTATAACATTTTACAAGCAACCAAAACTTGAGACGGACTCATTTACGATTTTGTTGTGCTTTTTGCATATACTTATATCATGGCCCTTGCCTCTACCCATTAGATAAAGTTATCGATGGCAATAATAAATGTAGTTTATAAGATCCTTGTGCATAGGATGAAAAGAGTTGGTACGGACTCATGAATTTGGTTTATTATTTGAACAACTTGTTTTCCCATTCTTGATTATGATGCCACAAATTATCTTTATCAATCAATTATAGGCTTGCATATTGCATCATGAATGGTATGAGAGACTTTTAAGATGAGCCACTCAGAATTAGAATAACAGATGTGCAACTATTTTGTTTATAAAGTGCATTCCCATATCACTTACTATATTTAAGAAGCAAGCAAATTCTAAGATGATGGACTAGTATATAGAATTTGTTGTATTTTTTGCATGTATTGCCTCGACCCATTTCATGAAGATTTTTATGGCAACAGTCATTTATCATGCATAAGCTCCTCATGCAACAAGATGAATAGGGCCAATTATTATCCTTGTGTAGTGTGATAAGTAGCATCTCAAATAGGCCAATTATTAATAACATCGCACAAGTCATCCCCTTTTGAATGACGCTAGCTTATTACCACATGACTGCAATAACATGTTTCGAGTTTATATTTACATTTGAGGGTAGTTACTATTGATAATTTATGTTATCAAAATAATGTTATAGTTTGGTTGCCTACCATCCAAGAAGTGTCTTATTATTGTTAGACCATAAAGTTAAGACTTTTGTTTTCCAAAAATGTTCCATACTAGATTGATTACATATATTCAATAACAGAGAAATTGTCCTTTATTAAGAAGTGAACTGGTGAGAACTACTTCACTCTCCTCTCCTTGAAGGGCAAAACTCCAATGTGCAAACATGCGAAGACGTACAAAGGTAAAACCAACAATGAGACCAGTGATAACTGGCATATTACTTTATAGTTTCTTGAGGCCTAGGTGCGATTCTGCTCAAGTGCAAAGAAGAATATACATGAGTGGGAAAAAGATAAGGAAATAACATATAAGATATTGATTCAACAATTGGAAAGAAGTACTCTGATACTTTTATTCATAGAAAAAACTAGTAAGTACATTGATGAAAAAGATATATGCACCCCGAAGGGCCGAAGGGAAAGTTTAAGCAAATGTAAGCTCAAACAAGAGCGAAGCTTGCACTAAAACTAAGATTAGTCCAGATCTTGGCATTAAAAAGAAAGGTGCAAAAACTATGATGATGTCAGTGGGAGTCTGCCAATTGACTGCAACAGATCAAAAAAGTGAAGAGGTGGTGAGTCGGCCAATGAAGGGAGATGAGATGTAGCATACCCACAGTAGCATAGAACAACCGCACAAATGGGAACCATGTCCCTAACAATCTTGTTTCAAACACCCCCAATGTATAAAACCATTGAGATTTCACTCCCCTTATATTTAACCACTATTGGCAATTGGATCCGTTGGTGATCCCTTAAAATCGCACACAAACCAACAAGTTTGTGTTGACACTATCACTCTCCCCATAGCGTTCCTTCCACATTGCCATGAGTTTTTGTTTGAAGTACAAATTCCAATAGTTCCGATTGTTCTTTTACAAGCATTTGAGAATATCGTCACAATTTTATGAACTTATATGCAATGTCCACACATGCAAAAATTCCAAAGCAAGTCTATTCATCTACCATTGAAGAATATAATGCATGGACAACCAACAAGTTCTCTATTAGTGATAATGCCGTTCACACAAAAACCAATTTCTACATAGTGGTTGATAATTGAAGCAAGAAAGATACTGCAAAGGATGGACATCCACGACGGATCTAACTTTTCCTATGGTGTTGCCACTGACAACCGCCGGATTTCAGCAATTAAAAAATAAGCTAGCATGTCTTGAAACAGCAATTTGGCAAGCAGATTTTCCTTTATTGCATCCATCTTCCAATTCAAGCCTAACTAGAAGTAATCACTTTAATGTGCATATTCTTCATAGTATATTCACTCCAACTTGAATCAAAGAAACACTGTATTGCCAAATTAATATCAAATACATACTTATACACAAGTATCAAATATGAGTCCTTCTATTTTCCACTTGCTAGGGTTATAGCCAATAGTATCATACTTCAAGCCAGTGAAAGTGAGCATGAGATGACACTTTCCCATCATGCCTGTAACAAATGTTTATATCTTCACCAATCATGATTGCTAAGGCAACTCTTCTAAGATCTTCTCCATTGTCACCTGTAAAGTAATAAGCCTGAGGTTGGCAGGGTTAGATGTTCCATACAACTTGGTCCATGATTACCTGCACATGTATGCATGTAATGTATGTTTTTCTAGGATATATAACGACAACAACATAAAATTATTAACATTAGCATAAGCACAAGTCCTTACAAAACTCATTACCCTAGACATAGGAACCTCTAACCATATTACAGATTTCTGCATAAAATAGGACACTAATAAGCTTATCTACAACAAAAAACATAATTGCATGTCTTACAAGATGGTCCCACCATTGGTACATAATTCTTGAAATTCTACCAAAATGAGAATTCTTATAATTCATACCAATATGATGATACTTGTTATCTGCTTGAGACAGACTTGTTCATTACATTAATTACTGTAAATAAAAATACTACTGTATCATCACTATAGGCCAACATTCAGACTAACATATAAGATAATCTTGAACAGGTGCATAAAAAAGCAACAAGATTGCGAGATAAGGGTTGACAGAAATTCAGTAGCTTTTCATCACTGTAAGTAGGAACATCAGCACCTTTGTTTGTGCCTAGCATCATGCATTCGTTTTGGTGGGGCTTTAAAATGAATCCTCTTAGCAAGGAACCAAAACAAGTACAAGCTTTTGTCTACGATACTGAAACCAGAAATAGACCTCCAATTTACCCTCACAAAGAACGTACATCAGAAGGCAGACTGTACATGAGCATAAATAATCACTCATAAAATAATTCTTTGTTACTCATATTCCAGATAAGAAAGCCAAATTAGTTCCCATATAACTTTTTTTTGGCAAAGGCATGTTTGTAATTTGGTTCAAAAGAGAAACATTTGCTTCTCGAATGCATAAGAGGCAAGTTCGTACAGGTGTCCAAATTTTACAACTGTACCTATGTGCTAATCTTACATATTTGGAGTAAATCATCTTTGCATGCACAATCAACCTAACAAACCTGAAGACCACTAGGCATAGAAGTAAGGGTTCCTTACATTATGACACAGCTGTACCACAGCTTCTGTTAAATTACCACAATCATATCCATCGCACCAAACCAACAAAATAATAGCTTCTAGAAGACTGCATAAGCTCGACTTTAAAAATGCTATACACTGTCCAGCAATGTAAAGTGATCCCAGCATCCAATAGTTTGATTTTTTTAGTATCAAAGCATCTGAAATCAATACTCAATAATAAAGGCTTCAAACAAATGCAGACCACCCCCCACATTAAGCAAAATTCCATGGATGGGTGAGGTTGAAATGATAAAAATATGGAGAGAATGCATAAACTAATAGTAATGTCACACATACACGAATAAAGTCAATTGTAGCTACCTCTAAACCCCCACATTGAAGAAAACTTTGATAGATAGGTGAGGTCAAAATAAATATCTTTTGCAAGTTTGAACGATTCAACAAAGCCAAGGCTTGTCAACACCAGCCAGACGTTTCAATTTTGATACCTAACCTCATAGAGCAATGGCTGTCAACATAAATAATAATAAAATGTGCCCTCTGCGTATCCCACCAGAAAAGATTGTCAAATCCATACCAGATAACATTGTTGGCATAAAATTTATTTTTTCCTGGAGGCATGAATTGCAGCAAGTTATATCTTTGCTTGACTTATCCTCTTGAATAAAGAAAACTCCTAACAGGAAATATAAAGACACACAATTATTGATAATTTTGTGATGCAAATCTTTGACTGCAAAACATCAGACATTTTGATTTTAGCCACCCAAAAGGATAATCTCCAATGTCAGGACAGATCACTGCTTCAAAATTATCTGGATCATAAGTATGCAACCAGCCAAAGGTATATGACCCAAAAAGGTAAACTTACATATCATGTATCTATTTTCTGGCCACTTAAACAGTAGTTTGCAACATCAGTGCAAATCGCTGCTTCCAGAATAATCTGATCCAGAACTCAAATCAATTTCTTCATCTGAATCTGCCACACTGAGATAATCGTAATATGGAGAAACCTGAAATACACCAACAGACCAATTTTTTAAAATTTAAACCATCCCATGAACAAGCAAAAGGAACAAACAGCACAGCACATAGCTCAGATAAACCATACTGCCAAACAGACATTCTCCTTAAGAAAAAGAATGACCTGAAGATCAGTTTGAGCAAGTTCAAAATGAAGGACAATGTGAAGAGGCAATTGTAGGTTCTCAAGCTATTACTGTGTGGAGACGGTTGATCTAAGTAGTCCAGGATGGACTTCAGCATAGAACAAATTAAAATCTGAATCTACGCTTCAACCGAACTTCTCAGCGTCGTGCTAATTTGGAAGCTGATTATTGATCGATTCACCAAAGATGATTGAGGTCAAAGCCTATCAATAATCATTAAGACTCTTCACTTTAACTGATCAGTCCGAAGGTCATCACCCTGTTTTTGGGCACAATAATAGCCCTAATTAAGATACGCCCAGAGAAATGTCAATAATCAATTATGGGTCTCAGATACCCAACTTAGTAGCATAAAATGCCAAACAAAAATTCATAGAATGTGTCAACAAGTTCCACATAGCTGTCCATGAGATTTTGAGTACAACTCTTTCAAAATCCATACATGACAATGTTGGCAGTGTGTACAAGAACGACAAAGTTCAGATGTGATACGACAAAAACAAAATGATAAGCCACAAAATTAAGATGCTGAAGCTGCCAAAATGAAAATGATGTGAAAAAAAATGATGCTAATGCCACAAAATTTAAGATGATGCCAAAAAATTGTTAGGCCCCAGTCTTGGACCTAACATGACCCGGACCAGTCAGTCAGCATGGGTGAGTTACAAGTAGCGACCTGGTGTGACCACAGGTTGTCAGAGATGTGGGAGAAAGAATGACCATCATGGGCCCGGGCCAGAAAGTGAAGAGGAGCTAGCAATATAAATTATCAAGATGACCACGGTGGCCATTATGCCATGTTGCAGCACAAGGTTGACCATTATTCTAGAGCTAAGCGAGTTCCAGAAGGGTCAGAGGCTCAAAGGATTGGTTAAGGCCTAATCAACTTGGACGTGACTGGGTGGCCAAATACCATATTAGAAAAGTAGTGCCTTGAAGTGACGCATTAAGGTTGACAGAACCAATCATTCTCATCACCGGCGAGTTTGAGGCAATGAGCTTGGAGTGACTTGAGTGTAAGAGAGCCATGAGAGAGAGAAAGAACTAAAAAGAGGAATTGTTTGCATGCAATATGAATGTGACAGAGACAGGTTGATTCAATGCAGTTAAAAATTTCTAGAAGTGCAACTTTCCAAAAGAAAAGAAAAAGAGGGAGGCAAAGCCTTGTGATGCATTTTGTTCTCAGCCTGCTATTCCTTTCACAGCTTCTCGAAAATTGCTACATATATGTACAAGGAATCTCTCTCTCTCTCTCTCTCTCTCTCTCTCTCTCTCTCTCTCTCTCTCTCTCTGCCACCTCCCAATTCCCCAATCATCCTCCCATCCCGTGCTTACCCGTGCACCCAAATATACATTCAGCCCTCTATATATGCCAGTTTACCAGGAGTCTTTGGCCTCCTTACTCCACTCCTTTCCCCATGATAGGACAATCGAGACACAAGCTGCCTTCCTTACCACCTCTCTTCATACCGCCGCTTCTCTAGCCTTTCCGTCTAAGCCCCATAAAGAAAACACACATTCTTCACCACTCCGTTCTCTACACCCCTCACGGTATGATACCGAATGTCGTTCTCTTCATCACCTTGTCACCCATGCACGTACTCATGCTCCCCACCTTCTCCGTTCCGCTCAACGCTCTTACCACCGCACACTCCGCCGTAAAAAGCGTGCTTATGATGACTCTAAAGGAAAGCGCCTTGTTGACCATCTCTTAAGCTCTTCTTCGGGTGCTTTTTGGCATGATTTTATTCCTCGTGCTCCACCACCTCTCCTAGATGACCTCCGCATATGGGCCGACTATGCTACCAGCCTATATACCATACCCATTGACGCACCCATCTCTATCTCTCCACGCCCTTCTGAGTTTGCCTTCTTCACCTCTAACATGGTACTTGCAGCCATCAAGAGAATGAAGTCCCATAAGGCAAGAGACATCGAAGACCTCGAATTTGAACTCCTAGCCCATGCTACCGACCTCCTTGCTCCCACACTAACCACTCTCCTCAATTCCGCAGTTGTCTCTGGCTTCCCATCATCTTGGTGCACCAACATCATCCACCCTATCCATAAAAATGGTGACCCCATGACTCCTGGTAATTACCGCACTATCATGATTGGGCACCTTCTTGCACAGCTACATGGTACCATACTTTAATCTGTAGTGAGCTCAAAGGCAAAATCCACGAGATTACATGCATTGGGACAAGCAGGGTTCCGATCTCACTATTCTACCGTTGACCATATCTTCACACTTCGAGCTTTGATTGAGGAAGCTAAGTACAGGAAAGAGAAGGTTTATTGTTGTTTTGTGGACTTCAGAAAAGCCTTTGATTCTGTACCACGCTCCCTGCTCATTCAGAGACTTTGTGACCTTCGCTTCTCCACTGATATTATCCTAGCAGTGATGGCTCTCTATGAGACGGTTTTGGGATGTTTTAGACATGGCAGTGGCATTTCTGAGCACATTTGGAGCACCATTGGGGTGAAGCAGCGCTGTTCTCTTTCACCAGTTCTTTTTGGATTGTACATTGATGAGCTAGAGAGAGTCATCTCATAGTGTGGCGGAGCTAATTGCAGACTTGGTGATATTCTGATTGCCATCCTCCTTTATGCAGATGATGTGAACATCGCGAAGACCAAGATTATGGTCTTCAACAACTCTCGAGCTTTCATGTAGCGTCACGAGCTCACTCTCGATGGACAGACCTTAGAGGTAGTTTCTTCTTACACTTATTTTGGATACTTTTCTCTAGTACTACCTTCAACATGAGACAGGTAGCTACCACTCGAGTTGGGAAGGGGCACTCCTCCCTGGTTCAGCTAGAGTGGTTTTGCTTCAAGAAGTCTATTCGAGATGCTCGCAGTAAGTGTAGACTTTTTGATACTATTGTCACCCCCACAACTTTGTATGCAGTAGCGACATGGTGTATCGGTCTTCCCTCATCACACTGGGCCAGCATCTCACGACTACAGACCACCATGTTAGCTCGTACGATTCGGGCAAAGCCCTCTATTCGACACGAGATCCTTCTTGCAGAATTTGTCGTTCCACCCATTCAGATGCCATTATTGCCGCTCTATCTCTCACAGCCCCTATCACACGGCCTACGCTATCGTCTTGGGCAGTTGCGCATTTCCTCTCATCAGCTTGCTATTGAGGCCAGTCGTGCATGGGATATCCCCCCCCCGCGTCGACTATGTCGCTTGTGCTCGTTGCAGGAGATGGAAGATGAAGCCCATTTCCTCGTCAGATGTCTGTTGTATTATGAGATACGGACTGATCTCGATTCTATCATATCTAGATGATGTGGTTCTAGTCTCTTCAATTAGAGAGGATTTACAAAGATAGTTGGATTGCCGCCGTGCCCTATTATCTGGATTTTGGACTCTCTCATGGTCTTAGATTCAGTCCAGGACAGCTATGGGTTTCATCACATCAGCTAGCAGTGGAGACAGCTTGCTTCCAAAGTATCCCATGGAAAAACAAATTATGCCAATTGTGTACTCTTCATGAGGTTGAGACTAAGGAACACTTCATCTTCGGATATTGTACTCTTGTGGCTCTTGGTGAGTCACCTTATGAGGGGGACCAACGTTTTGGAGCTTTGTCAAGATGTTTGCTATGCCATTTCGCATGTGGCATTCTCATTTTTGGGACACAACTTCTTAAATGTATCATCAATCACTGTGTGTTCGTAAGTATTGGCTCCATTCTGCAATTTCATTAGAGCACTTAGGAGTTCGTCCTCTCGCAGATGGAGGATATATTGGAGGTCATGAAAAAAAATGTGCTTTCTGCCATTGATGATGATTGGAGAGAAGCCCATGATTTGCAGTAATGTCTCGTTTGCCTCACTAGTTTGTGGAGATGACTTAGATAATTGCTGCAAGGAGAGTGCTCTTTCTTCTTCTTCATTTATTGGCTGCTCCTCCTCAGCCTCGTTCATTTCATGGCATAGAATGGCCTCCTGTGAGTCAGCAGGGGTTGGAACAGTTGTATGTTCGAAAGCAAGAATACAAAGACCATCTCACCTTCAATGATCTTTGATCCTATGTTCGACAAGTTGTCCGTGCTGCTCCTCAACTATCAAAAATTCTATAGTGATTTCTAGACAAGGTACTCAAAAATCTATTGAGTCTAGCTACCCTATATACTATGAGACCAGGGGGAAATATCATTGCCTCTTCAGAGATTCTCCATTCACCTTGCACTCACTCATTGCATAAAAGGATACTCGTTGTGTTGCCCTTATGTACTGGAGATGCTGCTATTGTTGAGATGCTTATGTTAGGACAAGTAGCAAAGTCATCATGACATGCAACTCCAAATGACTTCCTTTTTCTCTAAGAGAAGATCTTGAGCAAACTCAGAGTCAAATGATGATGTTGATGGTCCTACTCAAGACCAGCATACAAAGCAGAGGCAGCATACATCATATATGCAACGTCATATAGCAGTTAGAGCGACACGCCCTACTTTGAGAGTGCACACACAAAGTTCTCATATGCAACTTTCTCGACGACAACGATGACATACCTCACCTACTTCACCATGTTCCAGAATTTAAGGACCGATCTCTTACTTCATGATTGCACCGGAACTGCTTGTCTATAACAATTTCATAAGGTTGTGCATTTTTGTATGCACTCCAATATGATGTTTTTTATTGTACAACAGCTAATGTTGTTTCCTCCTTTTCAAAGAAACAAAGACTTTTTAAAAACGTTTGAAATGCATTCAAATGTTTCGCGATCAGACAGTTTCAAATGTTTCGTTGCTACATTGCCTGTGATCAAATTATAACACAGAATACATAAGGAACATTGTTCTAAGCCAAATTACCCACAATGAATCTGCCTGCAGGTTATTGCTAAGGCGATGCTGATTTCCCTACAGCCAGCACCCAGCAGGCTGTACATTCATACGGAGAAACAAAAGGTGATGCTTGTCCATCATCTTAGTCCAATATTATGCTGCAGCCTGTCATTGGCCGTATAAACTTTGATGCTACGCTCACAAGCAGGCTGGTTTCTCTTAAAATTTGAATTGGGCTGGAACTTCACAACTTGCTGCAGAAAAAGAACTTGGGCAGGACCCCTGGCCTTTTGTTAAGAATGTTCTAATTTGAAAGCAAACGAATTATCATGACAAGGGCAGAGACTGAGATGCTAGGAAAACATGTTGACTTGAAATGATCACTATCGATAAAAAACTGCTTGTTGGTAAACACTTCTTGGAAAGGAGGTCAAATGTTTTTGAATTGGAGAAACTGGCCAAGAAATGCATTGTGCTTATAGTTTTTCAATAATAAAATGTCAATTTGTAGGGAGCATCCAAGAATTGTTTGGCTGTTCATGGCTTCAAGACCTTACATTATGATTGATTTAAACAAATAAGAAGCTACTCCAGAAAGGTAGTACCTGTGGACGAGGTTTGACTGCTCCAAAAACTTGGAATTTTGGAATAGAAAAATCCGGAGGCTGCAACACTATATAAGCTCCTTTGTTATTGTACCGCAAGCTACTTGCCTGTGACAGTTTCATCCCATCCTAAGTCACTGGAACTTAATATTACCACCCTAGCAATACTAAGTGAACAGCCTTCACGAGAAAGATGATCATTAAACTGAATCTCGTATTCTATTCCAGATCAATATTTCGAAGATGATCAAAAATCAGATTTACTTCAGTAGAACTACCAAATTGAACCGAAGACAATTTACAAACAGTCTGTCAGATAAAGGGAGGTAACGTGCCCCTAAACCTCCCAAAGTGATGCAAGAAAACCTGCAGAGCTAAATTCGAGGATTTCGTTCCTGAAACCATGAAATTCAAAAAAACGAAGGCCCAAAGTCAAGCACTGTAACTAAAAGGTAAGAAGATTCTTCATTGATAAATCTGCAAGTTAGTATGGAGCATTGAGGTATTTGATCATAGTAACAAGGTGGATGAGAAGTTTCTTAGGAATGGAAGCACCAAAAGTAGAACTTGGTTATCAGTTCAGATAGTACTTTGAATCTAAAATAAATAAAAAATAATGATCTTTCTTCATGCACATCCTCAAACAATAGAGAACTTTGGCAGATGGACAGATTTGTTGAAGCTTACAATGGAAAAGTACAGCAATCATGCCTGAGTTCAAGTCGTGACAAGAAGTCAATGGGCTCCAACTCCAATAGCCATGCAACTTTCTTTATTGCTTCAACACATTGTTTCGAAGCCCAAAAGTTCAAAAAGTTGTGTTCTACATTTAGGGGTAGGGTACAATGCCAATGTAAAGATTAAACAAACATGCTCCATCACAACTAGAGATTGCAGTTTTTAGACTTATGACGTTGAGCATTTTCAATTTCTAGATAATAGTTGTTGGAGCTCTTTTGAACATCGAAGGACATAAGAAAGATTTACAATCAAAGCCCATTTTCAACTCCTAAGAACATCAACTCCTAGGGAAACGGGAAATGACACATCAGCACATTGTGGTGAAAGTTTGCCACAAGGTAACATTTGACTGAGATATTGAATCTCACTAAATTTCATCCATTAGATACTTGTAAGACTGTCACACAAATTGTTAAGAACATATACTGACTAATGAATTTTTAAATTTGAATGGCAAATGTACACATGAACTTCAATCAAACTTTAAAGGGCCCTTTCAATTTACACCTTGAAATATAAAATGTTTGAAAAACAAAAATTTCGAGTATGGATTAGCAAAAGTAATAAATGTCACAATGATAGATATTGAGTCTAAAACTTTTACTCTAAAATTCAAAGTGGCTAGTACCCTCGAATATATGTGCACTAGCCTGACTATCTCCACTGGAGGAAGATCCTATCATCTCATCATCTAAGTCTAAGTGTGCTCCCCCAATGTATCTTTTTGTAGAAGGATTATTCATCATCAATCTAACAATCTTAGGTTGGCATTCACAAAGACTAGGTCATTTGTCCTTGTAGATGTAAGCCTACTGCTTCTCTTTGACACTATATGGGCAAATTCACACCAAAGCTTTTCACAAGGAGAAGAGCTACAACCCTGTGAAAATATCTGAATCGCTAAACGCTGCAGCAAGGGTGTGTCAGCACCATAGTCCTCCAACAAGAAACCTATCTTCTTGAGCATGCTTCCAAGTATAGTCTCTCTGAATCATGATTCGATGCTGGTCAAATCGCGATTCTGATCTGAAACCGATTCAGCCGATTCAAATCTCCAGATTGGATTCCCTTGGAAAAATAAATTCTCACAAGACCGATTACAAAGGGGTTCCATTTTTCTCTCTTTTTTTGTTGTTCTTCAATGTGAGAGCACAATGGAGTGTGTGTGTGTGTGTGTGTGTGTGTGCGCGCGCGCGCGCGAGAGAGAGAGAGAGAGAGAGAGAGAGAGAGAGAGAGAGAGAGAGAGAGAGAGAGAGAGAGAGAGAGAGAGAGAGAGAGAGAGAAAGCTTTATTAATGTCTTTTCGATGCCAAAAGGCATATAAGACAGATAAGAGTACATGTCAAGTATGTGGCAACAGTGGGAGAGCATATAAACGTCTCCTAAAACTATGCATAAAAAAAGAACAACATAACTATACACTACAAATTGGAGTCAATAAGTAGGAGCATAAGAAAAGCTAAATGTAAAGCATATCATCTTGCACCACTGCTGAAAAAGGATGTGATACGAGCTGTAGCATGAGGTAATACTGGTCGTCACTGACGTCGTCTAGGAGGACGAGAGTTGTGTGTCCTCATGATAGGACAGGTAGTGCGGGCTGCAGCATGACCATGAGTGGTCCATTGTCTCTGATATCTGTGAGGGGGTGTGTTATGTCCATGATCAGTAAGTAGGATTCAGTATACTCCTAGTCTTGGATACACAGTACTCCAGTAAATCAAGCTGTTAGTTATGCCACGTCATACTGGATGTGACCCATAAGTAACTAATATCCTTGTGAGGCCCAGAACACACTAAATGGAGTTTAGACAAGGTATGAGACAGTGTATGCATGTGTAGAGTTATCAACTAGCAATTCTATGAATAGTTGGTATATGCAAAGGACTCTATTCTAGGTGAATCTATGTATAGGGAACATAGGGCTATGCATAGCTATGTGTCCAGGATGCATTAGGCTCTATATAAGAGGACCAAACTCGCCCTACTCCTCATTGTGATCATGGATTCATTGCCAGGGTTTCACTCTACATTCATGCTTCTTGTTCCTTGGCTTGGGGGACTGAGAAATGACCCTCTCCAACTCATCGATGTATAGTTCAAAGAGAACTGGTGAAAGATGTTAGAAGTCACTATTTTTTCTATTTGTCCTTTAATGGAGATTCCTCTGTTGATGCTCTAATTGCGAAGTTGAGGTACCATAAGGTACACCCTGGACGGCTGTAAGGGGTCATCAGAGTTTATTTTCTCCCTGGGTGGAATCTTGTCCAGAGATAGTATGGCGACTACAAAGCTTTCTCCAAGCTTGGATTGCGTGACTTCATGGGGTTAATGTCATATTTAATGAAGTTGGGGCAATGTATATGGTTGTGAGGACCCAAGGAGCATTTTTTAACTTTTGGTCCATGTACTCAAGTTTGGAGGGGCCCGACTCATAATGGGGGGTCCATGGGACAAGTGACCTTCTTCTCCAATTAGCACTTGGCTGTCCAATGCCAAGGCTTTTCATTTGCTTTTGTAACTCCTATGTAACACATGGCTCTTGGCTGTTGGCTTTTGGATATTCCACATTGGGAAGCATTGGCCTTTGGATTTCTCTATCTCTACTAGTATAAATGGGCGCCCTCTTTCTGTTGAAGAGAGCAGGAAGAGCCCAAAGAGGCGGAAGAGGAGAAAGAGCCGGTACTAACTGCAAAGTGAAGGATGGTGCCATATAACTTCGCAAGAACATGCCCAATCATGATAGTGTGGTAGTTACCAGAGATCATGGGGTCACCATTTTTATGGATAGGATGGATGATGTTGGTGCACCAAGAGGATAGGAAGCCTGCAACAACATCAGGGTTAAGGAGAGTGGCTAAGGTGGGGGCAAGTGTGTCGGCAACGTGGATCAGTAGCTCAGACTCAAGATCCTCAATGTCTCTAGTTCGATGGGTTTTTAGTCTCTTGATGGCCGCGAGAACCAGTAAAGTCTGATGGTCATGGAGAGATAGAGATGGGTGTGTCAGTGGGTATAAAGTTAGGCATTTCAACTTTCAAGTAAGTTGTAACTTGTTACACTTGAGTCTTGCAAGTTTAAACTTTCAAGTTTCAAGTTTCAACAAAATTCAACACACGCATACATTTATTCTGATGACAATATTACTAATTTCTGTCACAGTGGCAAAAAGGAGCAAACGATGACATGGTCTCCTGGATGCATAAAAAAGGAGATGTTAAGATTCCCCATATGGCTGTTAGTCTACTGAGGATAGATGCTTATGGTAAAAAATGCTAGAAAAAAATCTCTACCGTCTCATATAGCTACTTTGAGATGGACTCTTAGTCTCTTTAGATATGATGGTGTTGATGCATCGTCTTGGTTTGAATCATAGTGATGGTGCTCAGTTACCGACATTTAACTTTAAAGCTCTCGTTTTATAATGTCGAGAGCCGTTTGCGAGAGCAGAAGGGTCTTAATGTCCGGGTCAGAGGTATTACTAACTCCCCTGATGTTGTTGGTGAAGCTAAGAAGTTTCTTGAAGAGAGTCTTCAACACCACCACAAAGATATGGATACTGCATGGTGGCCTAAGAAGGATCCATCTACTCTTGTCATACGCTTTGCATCTGCAATTGGTCGTCGTGAAGTGTTAGGGAAGAGATCTACACTGCGGGGTACCATGATATACCTAGATGAAGACCTTACTTTCATTCATGTTTAAGAACGGAAAAAGGAAAAACAGAAGGCCCTAACGAATGGAAAGCGGATGATTTACAGGGATGGTATCATTCGATTTGTAGATATTAAATCTGTTGCTATTAATGAGATATCTGAGATTGCTCAGAGTTAGGTTGAGAGTTAGAGCACTGAAGAGATGCCCAGCTGAACTTGTAAATGGTCTTCGTATCATATAATCCTGGACATTATTCTCTTCTTAGTTAGTTTGCGTTTAGTTATGTTGTTTTGACGGCATTGCTCCATCTTGGTGCCATCTTATTCTGATGTACTTGTCTCTCTCTCTCTCTCAATAGGTCTAAACGAAGCCCGATTCTGGCCTTTCTTTACCAGTTGGCCGATTGGAATAAGTTGTCAATTCGAATCGCGGTTCATTGTCCGATTCGCCAATTCGTGCAACATTGTCTTGTAGTGTGGACAAGCTCTTATTTGTATTGCGCATACGTCCTAAAAGCAGTGTCATATGTGCTAGTACCAGGTCCTAGGGGCGATCTGCTATCTACATCACATAGATGATCTTGGATTGATGAACTCACCATCCAGACCAACTTCTGCAGTCGATGTTCCTTGCTAGTAATGCCGAAATCTAATTCTTGCAGGAACATTATTCTGAGACCCCTGTAGGTGGATCTAACTTGTTCACAAAGAGTTTAACCACAAAAAGAAACATACCAATGACTTTCCCTTAAAGCAAATAATGCTTATATTTTGTAGTGTAACATTCCTGTATATTTGATTCGTGCACTATTTGATTTTCTCAATCCGTAGGCTACAAAGTGTATTACCTTTACATCCCTTTCTTGAGCTATCTAGCAACTTGTTGTAGAGTCAATGGTGGGTGTAAGAACATGAAAGTCTCGTCCCCAGTTATGAATAGAGCCACAGCTGATCTAGAGCTAAGCTATGAAAGCAGCACATAAGCAAGACTTAACCCTAGAAAGCAGGAAAGAGAGAGATTAAGGAGGCTAAAGAGAGAGATCAATATCATCAGCTGAATGACAAATGACACAGTTTCCCTACTTATAGCCAAGAGGAAACCCTAAAAGGAAGCTTCCAGTGGCTAGGGCCCAACTCGGAGGGATAATAGTGCGCCCTCCAAGAAGGCCCCCACTCTCCAGTAATATGTCCAAATGGCCTAATAATGAATAATAAGGCCAAAGGCCAACCATATAGTCTGAATGTCACTAATGAATAAAAAAGGGCCCAAGGCCTGCTTATGCATAAAGTAAAGTAAATGTAAATGTAAATGGACACGGCGAATGTAATGAGCCGAGTCCATAACTCTCCCCGACACAAAAAAAAGACCCAACTGCCGAAAAGATAACCGAATCAAGTAGCAGCAAGCCCTGGTGCATCAACAGCTAGAGAAACATCTGATGTAGAGGAATCAACAAGTGCAGCAAGAGCACGAGCCTGATCCGCAAGTAATGGTGACTAAGTCTTGTTCCGATGCTTGGATTTTCATCACTGTGTTGGATGGCTCACCACATGTTTGGAAACTGTCTTTATATGTTGCAACCTCCAATCTTAGATGCCCATTCTCTTCCCCAAGCAACTTGACTTCATCTCACAAGGCTTGTACCTCTATCTTTAGTATCTTCATCTTGTAAGCCAAAAAATATTTAACTACTTCAAAAGGAGTGCAGGGAACAAAAGGGTTGGGTGCCTAGAAAAAACTCCAGTAGAAGAAGAAGATGATGAAGGGGCAATAGGAGAAAGCAGTAGGAGGGGAGGCTGAAAAGGAGAAGAAGATTGAATGGGAAGTTATTGTTGTTGCATAGCAGCAACAACAACATATTGTTGCTGCTGCTAGTGCGCAGCACTGAAGGACTGCTGCTGCAGCTCGGCAATATGGAGAGGAGAGGGAGGAGTAGGGGGGAGTGGGGGGTGGGGTGCTATGGGGCGAGGAGATGGGGATGGAGAGGTGGGAGGAGGAGGAAGAGGAAGAGGAGGAAGAGGATGAGGAGGGAGCTGCTTCTTCCGAGGAGCCATGGAGAGAGAGAGAGAGAGAGAGAGAGTAGAATAGAATAGAATGTATTAATGTCTCCCAGAGTGCCCTTGGGTACATGAGACAAAGAAAAAGTACGTCAGAAAGGAGCATTGTCCATGCCGGACTTATTTCTATCAACTAAAACATAGAATAACACAGAAATAAACCAGCAACAAAACCAAAGCTTAACCTTCAGCTATGGTGAGTGTACAAAAGCAGTAGCTTAACCACCAGCTACGCGGAGGAGAAAAAAATTAAAAACTTACTAGCCGAGAGCGAAAAACTTTGTGATCTGTTGTGAGACACATGGAGGTCTCTGGTGGAGAGCTCTGGATCTAGATGGTCGAGGAAGACGCTGGAGCTTCGGTCGTCGAGCTGGAATATCAATCTCACTGTCTGAAATATCATCCCTGAATCTTTTTTGAAAGAAAAGTGTAATATGTGGCTGGTTGTGGTCAACATCCTGATCCTCTGATAGAAGGGAAGATCTCAAAGCGAACATCTCTCGTAATAGCAAATCAACACATCTCGCATCTGGATAGGCAAAGAAGGAACCAAGTGTGAGTGGAATATCCCGATAGAGACAGTGATATCTGCCTCTAATCTCATAGTAAGCTGGACATCTGAAAATAAAGTGAACCTCATCCTCAACCTCCTAAAGTGTACAACACTGACAGATCCGTAAGGGCCGTGGTGTGTCTGTGTATCTGCCTGTCTAAATAACCAGCTGATGAGAAGAGACTCGAAGCTGACCAATGCGGCCAAAAGACAATGTCTGAGAGAGATAACTCGGTCTAACAGGAAGCCCTGAAGCGTCGAAAGTGAGTACAATAGAATTGAAGCTTAACCCGTGATGGATCCAGGTGAGACCAGACAGTGTGTATGTATGCTTTGTAAATCTGTCGGCGAATGAACGTATGAGTCCCATTTGGGAGGTCAGACATAGATAATCCCCAACTATGTAGAAAGTCCGAAGCATACTGAAACCATGAGGACTTAGCCCTCTCCTCGGCTAAAGTGCGAGATGTAAACGCTGCTACAACGTATATGGAAGAGTCAAGCTCTGAAACTCTGTGAATGAATGTGATGATCTTGAAAATAGCATCTACAATCAGTGGGGGAGAAACAAACTCTGTCAAAATAATATCGTGAGGAACTGACTGCTTGGTCCAAATCATCTGGCTAAGCATGAGAATCTGCAAACGTGAGATGTCACTCCAAGTATCTCTAGATAAGCCTGGGCCCCATGTTTCTGCTGAATACAATGCATCTAGAGAGACAGTCGAAGAGAAAAGGCGGCAGCGTGTATCAGGATCATGTACGTAATAAGTAGAGGAAAACCTCTCCATCTAAACAAGAGCAGAGCGCCCCTTGCAGAGCCTAGCCAATGCAGCTGGTCTAAAAGAAAGTAATGGACCCGAGAAGAGAATACCTAGGTATGTGTAAGACGCTACTATCTCTAGAAGCTGGCCATCATAATAAAACATAGTGTCTCTCATATGCTGTCTGTTGGTGTTAAACACCATAACCTGGGTCTTACCAATGTTCACCCTCAGCCCCCATATCTGACAGAAGGTATACAAGGCATCCAGGTGTCGCTGAAGTCCTGCAGGCGAACTAGATAATAGAATCACATCATCTGCATAAAGAAGAATAGGGATAACAAGATCAGATAGAGGACAGCCATCACCTCCTTCTTCTCGAATGATCCGCTCAAGGTCGTCAATGTATAGAGCAAATAGGGTGGGTGACAAAGGACACCCCTTCTTGAACCTGACCGTACTATGAATATATGAAGACCATCCATCTCCATCACAAAAACGGGCCAACACTCGGTCATATAATATGTATAGCAGCAATGACTTCCTATGAAAGACCAAGAGATGCCAAACGCTGGAGCAACAAGTGTCTAAGAACCAAGAGAGAGAGAGAGAGAGAGAGAGAGAGAGAGAGAAAGCAAGCTTTATTAACGTCTTTTGGGCACCGTGGGTGCATAAGACCAAAAAGAAAATATGTACAAGCAATAGTGGGAGCATCATCCATAGGAGGATGTGGCCGTAAAATGCTATAAACTAGCTACGAATGAAAGTAGAACAAAGCAAAAGTGAAATAAGCCCACAACCCGGGCCAGGTGGAGAATAAGTACATATCAGCTAAAGTAAGTGTGAAGTGTCCGTTGAGTGGAGTGTACAGTGGGCCCTGATGGAAGCAAGTGGCGACTACATCTGGGCTTTTTCTGCGGTGGCACAGGGATATGAATCTCATCGTCGGAGTCATCAGCATGTGTTTGAGTCCGAAGGAAGCCAGTGTATGATAAAAGACATCAATAGGCTCCCATGTGGCCTCCTCAATACGACCATCCCACTGGACCAAAAACTAAATCTGTCGACGGCGTCGACTATGGTATAGACGGACCTGTAATATAGCAGCAGGTAACAATGGAAATAACTCTGGAGCAGTAGGAAACTCAACATCACAAGGAGCGTCATCCTCAATAGCAGCACGTAATAAACTGACATGGAATACATCACCGGCGCGTGTGGAAGCAAGAAGCTATAAGCGATATATAACTGGACTAAGAACCTCCACAATGCGATAAGGCCCATAATAACGTGGTGCAAGCTTCTCAATAGAGGCATGGCCCTGGACAAAATGATGACGTGCAAACCGTAAGCGTAGATAAACCATATCTCCAAGCTGAAACTCAACATGGCGGCGGTGACGATCAATTGACGTCTGATAACGCTGCTAAACATGCTGTAAATGAGAACTGGCCCAGGTAATAAGCTCTCGAGCACCTGATAGAAAAGATGCAAGTGTAACAGGTGTATCCTCAGGAGGAAGAGGAATGCCAGGTAAAAGAGGTGCATAGCCATGAGATAATAAAAATGGTGAGACACCTGTGCTGGTACTAACAGAGCTATTATAGCTATACTCTGCTAAACATAAATGCTGATCCCAATCCTTCCCTGAAGGAGTAACAAAATGGCGTAAATAATCCTCAAGGATCCTGTTAAGGACCTCAGACTGCCCATCAGAAGTAGAATGATAAGCAGAACCCATAAAAAGCTGAACATCCAAAATACGCATAAGCTCTGTCCAGAATATAGATGTAAACTTACTATCCCGATCAGAAAGGATAGTACGAGGAAATCCATGCAAGCGGAAAATCTCTGATAGGAACAAACGTGCACACTGCTCTGTTGTGATAGTACTGCGAACTGGGATAAAACGTGCCTGTTTCGAGAACCTGTCAACTACCACCATACATGAATCGTGACCACGTTGGGTATGGGAAAGGCCAAGGATAAAGTCCATAGATATATCAGTCCACTGGCGATGAGGAATAGGCCAACTCTGGAGCAAACCAGCAGATTTAGCACGGGAGTACTTATTACGAAGACAAAAAGGGCAGGTACGAATAAGTACAGCAAGCTCATATCGAAGAGAGGGCCAATAGAAATGGTCTTTGAGACGAGCATAAGACTTCTGAAAACCAAAGTGACCCCCAACAGGAGAGGAATGAGCATCCGACAACAACTAGGAACGGATACCCAAAGAACTAGGGATACAAAGAGAATCATAATGATAAAGACGATTGTCAATAATGGAGTAAACCTGATGAGGACTGGACGAAACAGGTGGGGCAGAACTATAAACATCACGAAAATCAGAACATGTAAGGTATGCTGCAGGTAGGGCATCAAACCATGGAGGAATAGTAAAAACGAGTGTATTTAACAAAGCTGGAAGACGAGATAATGCATCAGCAGCAGTGTTAACACGACCAAGACGATACAATATGGAGAAATTAAAAGACTGTAAAAACTGCAACCAACGAAATTGACGATCACTAAGGTCACGTTGAGAAAATAGATAACGTAAAGACTGGTGATCAGTAATAATGTCAAATGGGACTCGATACAGATAATGACGGCACTTCTTAAGAGCATAGATAATAGCAAGAAGCTCTTTCTCATGCACAAAATAACGTTGCTCATAAGAGCGAAGACGACGCGACTCATAAGCAATAATACATTGTGACTGGCGAAGTAAAGCACCAAACCAACATTACTAGCATCAGTCTCAACAAGAAACTTCTGATCAAACTGTGGTAAACACATAACGGCAGCATCAACAATAGCACGACGAAGAGTATCAAACGTTGTCCGACAATCAGGAGTCCAAAGAAAAGTACTAGACTTCTTCAAAAGTGCATGAAGAGGAGCTGCGATAGTGGCAAAATGAGGAACTGGACGACGAAGGTGAGTGGCTAACCCAAGAAACATACGAACATGATGAATATCAGTAGGTATAGGCCAATCCTGGATGGCCTGAACCTTATGAGGGTCCAGACCAATGTGACCATTACAAATAAGAAAACCAAGAAACTCGATCTCAAAAACAGCAAAAGAACATATAGACAACTTAGCAATTAACTGGTGGTGTACAAGTAACTGAAAGACAGAGGAAAGATGGGCAACATGCTCAGCAAGAGACTGACTAAAAATAAGAATATCATCAAAATAAACCAAGACACAATGACCAAGAAGCGGACGCAAGACGTTATTCATCACATTCTGGAACGTAGGAGGGCCATTAGTAACACCAAAAGGAAGCACACAAAATTCATATAAACCAAGATGAGTACAGAAAGCAGTCTTATGTTCGTCAGAAGGGTGCATCCTGATTTGGTAATATCCAGAACGAAGGTCTATCTTGGAAAAGATTTTAGAGGTACCGAGCTGGTCAAAGAGGTCATCCATGTGTGGAATAGGGTACTGATTACGAATAGTCAACTTATTTAAAGCACGGTAATCAATACAAAGGCATTTGGTACCATCTTTCTTATTAATAAGGAGAACAAGAGCACCAAAAGGGCTGTGACTAGGAACAATGAGACCCTGATCTAACAAGGCAGTAATATGGAGCTCAAGCTCATCACGCTCAGATCGAGACATACGATAAGGGGGACGGGAAGGAGGAGCAGAACCAGGACGCAAGTCAATATGATGATTCACGCCACGTAATGGTGGTAGCGTCGTAGGTTCTGAAAAGACAAAAGCATACTGATGTAATAAGTCAGAAATCACCTGAGGAACAGTTGCTGGTGTAGAAACTGGAGGAACTGGTACTGCCCGCTGAACACATAATAAGGCAGCACAATGAGCCTTCGGCAGGCTGCGAATAAACTGCTTCCCAGTAATCAACTGGAAGTCTCCCTGAGAATCAATGCCAACAAGTGAGTGTGTAACTGCATCATGTACAAATGTCAATGTCTGCTGTGTCAAGTCCAGTGTAACGGCTCCAAGAGATGCAAACCAATCAGCACCAAGGATAAGATCATAACGCTCCATAGGGATAATGTAAAGATCTGCCTGTCCAGAGAAATCTCCAATGCGGTATGGTAAACGCTGAAACATCTCAGAACTAGGAAAAGAATGAGAACTGGCAACCTCAACTATGAGAGGCTGTGAAGCAGGAACAGGTGAAGCACGGATCCGACTAGTGATATAACTGCTAATAAAAGAATGAGTGCTACCAGTATCAACTAAAGCAATATACTCACGACCTGTAATACGCACACGTAACCGAATGGAGCGAGGACCAGGACGCCCTGTCCAAGTAGCATAGGCAAGCTGAGCATGGCAAGTAGCAGGAAGTAAATCAGGGGAAGGCTCAGAGGATAAGGCAGGCTCATCAGAAATATGAATGTAGATATCGGAATCATCTGGAGTAGTGCCCTCATGGTAAAAAACAGCAGTAGTAGTAGGGAGAGGCTGGCGGCAATCACAGGCAAGATGGTCAGGACTCTTACAACGAAAGCAAAGACGCTTCTGCTGAAGATCAACGAACTCTGCAGACGAAGGGGCAATGGAGAGAGCTGGAACAGAAGGGGCCGGTGTAGGGGTGGACGTAGCGGGAAAAGATGAAGCAGAAGGACGGGGTCGGGAGAAGCGGGAAGGAAGGGTGTCAGAGTACTTATGCTGTAAAGTACTGGCAAGAGACATCGCCTCAACAAGTGTGGTAGGACGGAAGGAAGAAACATCATAACGTAAAGCACCACGAAGCCCAGCAATGTAACGAGAAATAAGCTCAGTGGGCTGTAGATCTGTGAAAAGATAAGAAAGCTCCATAAACTGATCTGTATAAGAAGCAAGATCACTGGTCTGAGTGAGACTACGGAATGTATCACATTGGCGGTCAAGCCACTAAGGATCAATCATAGCATGGCGAAGGTCACGGCGAAAAGTATGCCATACATGGAGCCCTTCCCGATCAGGATCAACTCTATAAACTCGCCACCACGTGGCGGCACGTCCATCTAAATGTAAAGCAGCCAACTGGATCTTTTGAGGATCAGTCTTAGGGTAAATCTGAAAATATGTGTCAAGCTTAGCAAACCAATTCTCTAATAAGTTCCCGTCAGAGGAACCGGAATAGGTAGCAAGCTGTACCCTATCACGAAAGTCTCGAGCAAAGTGTGGCTCAGGAAGGGGGGGACGAGGAAAGAAACCAGGACGTGGGTTAGATGGAATGAGCGGTCCACCACCAGGCTGACTAGCAGAAGAAGATAATAATCCAAATGGAGGGGGAGTCCCAAATGTAGGAAAAACAGGAGCTTTACCAGGACCATGAGGCTGTAAAGAATCAATCTATGACTGCATAGTAGCAAAGCCGGTCATAACTAAATCGAAGCGAAGAATGAGGCCAGAAAGGGTCTCATCCATGCGACGAAACTGATCGGATAAGGTTTCCTGAGTAGTCTCACTCGGGGTAGGTGAATGTGCCATAATGATAGTGGAAGGAATAGACGAAAACTTGAGGGAGCGGACTCTTGTCGTCACCCCAAATTAGCCTATTACAACCAATATTATCACAACTGAAAAAAAAAGGCAGCAATGAACAATGGAGAAGCTGTAAAAATGCGCTGGACAGCCAGGGAAAAAATGTGAATTTGAAAGATTAAACGGAGTCAGAATTCCTGAAAATGTGGTGGAGAATGAGCACGCGACAGCCTTTTGATAAGCTGTAAAAGATGGCTAGAAATGGAGAAAAAAAATAAGCAAAAGTGAAAAGTTGGGAGTGCTGAGGCAGCGATTTACAGGTTGAAGAATTTTAGTTGTTTGAAATAGCAAATGATGTCGGAATTGGGTAGTTTTTGGATGAGGATGGGCGTTGGACAGGAACTGACTGTGGAAGATGGCTGCAAACTGGAAAAATATCAGACGAAAGTGACAGGTCGGAAGGCAGGGACAGCGATGGAAAGGAAGAGGAGGAGCGCTGGGCAGCAAGGAAAAGAGGGGACAAAACAGGGGGAGAGCTGGGCAGGAAGGAGTGGAAGGAGCAGCGATGGAACAGGGCTAGCAAAGCGGCAATGGAGCTATAGGAACAGCGATGGAGGAGCAAGGCAAGGCAGCAAAGAAAAAAAAATTCCAGATTGTGCTCAGAAAAGTGCTCTGATGCCAAGTTATGAATAGAGCCACAGCTGATCTAGAGCTAAGCTATGAAAGCAGCACATAAGCAAGACTTAAACCTAGAAAGCAGGAAAGAGAGAGATTAAGGAGGCTAAAGAGAGAGATCAATATCATCAGCTGAATGACAAATGACACAGTTTCCCTACTTATAGCCAAGAGGAAGCCCTAAAAGGAAGCTTCCAATGGCTAGGGCCCAACTGGGAGGGATAATAGTGCGCCCTCCAAGAAGGCCCCCACTCTCCAATAATATGTCCAAATGGCCTACTAATGAATAATAAGGCCAAAGGCCAACCATATAGTCTGAATGTCACTAATGACTAAAAAAGGGCCCAAGGCCTGCTTATGCATAAAGTTAAGTAACTGTAAATGTAAATGGACGCGGCGAATGTAATGAGCCGAGTCCATAACTTCCCCACCAGAGAGGTTTCAATACTGGAGTCTCTATGAACAGCTTCTTTGCAGAACACCTCCTCACATTCTTCTACCAAATCAACTTCTTATTAATCCTCAAAATCTTTAGATCACAACGTCCTAGAAAGGATCTGAAAATTAATGAGCTTTCTTGATGATGAGGATGTTGACCTCGGGAGTTAAATCATAGGCTCTCTACGAACCATACAGCTTGTACTTTTTCTGAGATTTATGTCAGGATTTAGTGTTATACGTTGCATGCCTCCTCCATATCATATATTTTCATTTCAAGTAATCTTCATGAATTACGATTTATATATGCATTTTGATGTATAAAACTAGACTACAACACATGTTCTTATGTACTATGAGGATTTACAGCTTCAAAATATTGTCTTTTTCTTAGGACCTGAATATACATGCATCCAAAATGACAATGAAAACTTGATATGTACTTTTTCTAGCGGAAATAGTATTCAATATTGAAATAAAAAGGACGGTGTACCTGAAATTGCGGATAGTCTGGTGCACTGAATAGTGTAATAAGCTTCCCAGATTTAACAATATGGTCAACGGTATAGCCTTTTTCCATGTCAGCCATATCATCCCTCTTCTCCCTTGCATCCGGGCCTTCATGTGAACGCACGATGAGCTACAAATTTAAGTAAAATGGGCACAACATCAATGATATGGTCTATAGCATGGGGTCTATAGCACCATGCATTACATAATTTGGACAATTAAGTTCACATAATATTCATGATTAAAATTTATAAATATGATCAAACTTTCAAATTTCAGCACTTTGCAGCTATGAATTTTAATGCCAAGCGTAGGAATAATGGCATAAGAAAACTGGCTTCACAAACTTTTTATTCACAGAAAAACTAAAACCAAAACCTAACTAAAAGCCAAAAGGGGAAGTTGCATGCTGACTCTAAACACAACTAAAACCCATGGTCTTTACTCAACTAAATATCAAATGGGAGTTTTCAAGCTAGACTCTGAGCCAATCAACATCTACAACAGCGAGAAAATTCCATGCATGATGATAGCTGGTGGCTGGATAAGATAAATCCATGACTATTGAGAGTCACATTCTTACTCATCAACAAACTCATGCATAAAGAATTTTAATTGTGTCGTAGCTACAACTTCTGGGTCCAGATGCCTGGTCTTCTGCATGTGCATCCAAGTATATTTCCTAGTTTACATTTTGTCTTGCAACACAGATCCTTTGAACTAGTCAACAGACCTTGCTGACATCTCATCAGTTTCAGTAACAAAACGTAAAGCCCACATAAGCCAGTTCACATCAGTTGAAATAAGTATATCAAATATGTAAGGCTATTGTAAGTTCTTCTCCTACACACTAAACAAAGCAACAATGGCTTTGAAGCCCAAGACCATTGTTACTATACCCAAAAGGCATCCTCACCACGAATATGTAAAGGCTCTTGTAAGTTCTCTTCCTACACTCTAAAAATAAGCAACAATGGTTTTAAAGGCCAAGGCGGACCATCTTGCCCACTTTATCCATGCCTGCACTTTCTGTGCTCATAATAAATATTCTCGTGAAAGCCTAGTGAACTCTTGCAAAGTTCGCCTATTCCTTACCGCCAACGAACAAATATTTCATTGGACTTTATCCTTGGTCAACCCCATATTTCCCATGGACATCGAGGTGAGCATTTTGCTCTCAAAGGCTACAGGCCTTCCCTCCTGCATCAGCATTGCCCCTCACAGCATTGTCACTCACATCTGTATCAAGGATATAGGGTTTTAGAGGGTCAACAATTTTTAGAGTGATGCACTCATGATAGCTTGCTTTAACTGATCAAAGCTTGCTTGATGAAATTCAGTCCACTCACCAAACTTGTTCTTTCGAGTTAAATCAATCAAAGATGCTGCGATACGGGAGTAATCTTTAACATATTTTCTATAAAACACCGCCAATCCTAGGAAAGATTGCAATGTTGTCAAATTAGCTGGCACAGGCCACGCAACGATCACAACAACTTTCTTAGGATCCGGTCTTACTCCATCACCAATCGCAATATGACCTAGATACTCAATTTCCTTTGTACAAAGTCACTCTTTTTTGCATTAGCAAACGGTTTGTTTTCCCTCAAGGTAGACAACACAGTCCTAAGGTGGGTCGCATGCTTGGCCTCACCTGCATTGTAAGTCAAAATATCATCACTAAAGTTTACAACTAACTTACCCATATACGATCTGAGCACATCATTCATCAACATCATGAATGTAGCTGGGGCGTTAGTTAAACCAAAGGGCATCACAAGATACTCATTGTGACCAAACCGAGTTCATAAGGCAGTTTTATGAACATCCTCTTCACGAACTCTAACCTAATAATACCCAATCTTCAAGTTTATCTTACTAAACACAATAGCACCATAAAGAGCATTAAGTAAACCATAGGATATCGATGCTTACTAGTTATCTTATTGAGGCCTCGATAATCCACACACGCACGCCAAGACCCATCCTTCTTTTTTACTAGAATGATCGGCGAGGCAAAAGAAGCTAGGTCTGATCTGCTCATGTGCAAGATAAATCCTCTAGCATCTTACTCACCTCCACTTCCTCTCTCAAACTCATTTTCTAAGGTGGTCTATTGGACAGGATCCGAGAATAAGCTCAATCTTATGTTCAACATTTCTATTAGGCAGGAATGCAGATGGCAAATCATCAGTAAACACATCTACAAACTCACTCCTAATTCGATGGTCTAGGTTAGCTGAAGTATTGTCTTGCACCTGCCACATGCTACTCTCACTAGTACTAGTAGTCATATCCAGCATAAAATGAAACTGCGTAGCTAAAATAAATGGTCTTGGGAGCACAAGTTGCTCACCACGGATGGAATGAAGCTCACCACCATGCTAAAACTCATACACATGAGTATCCAAGTGTAATGGTTCCTAACACCACAGTAGGGCAAACACTAACTGATCCCCCCAACCTTGCCTACTCCCTGATATAAAGTAAGCCCCTCCTAGCCCAGTGTGAGGACTGGTAGCATGCAACTGCCAAGTGTCGGCCACGTGGCACTGACGTGGCCGACTGCACGTCGGGACCCAACTGGGGGCCCTGTCCTGCTGACAGGGTCCCTAGACTGTGTTAGACCCGCCATGGCTATGGACCGTGCTGGGGCACACTACTCACACTGTCTTGCCCTGTTGGTCGTGTACGCTGGAAACGACCCTGACTATGGTATCTGACCTATCTGTGTTCTCTAGGGTTCGGCACTAGTCACGAGCTCGTAACACTCCCTCCCCCTTAAGAACCGTCTTGGTCCTCTAAGACAAAGTCTGGAAAAATCTTGCGAAGGACGCTGCCTCTTTCCCAAGTGGCATTCTCAACAGGCTGATCATTCCACTTGACAAGATATTCTCGGTATAGAGTATGACGAGTCTGCGTCTCTCTACTATCAAGAATCTCCTCTAGTTCATGTGGAGGTTGCTGAGGATCCAATGGGAGAACTAGAACACTGTCCCCTACCAAATTTTCTGATCTGGCTAAGGCTTTTCATAATTGACTTACATGAAAGACTGGAAAAACCTTACTACTGTGTGGGAGTTCTAGTTCATAGGTGACCTCACCTAGTCTCCTACTGATGGTAAAGGGACCACAATACCTAGGAGACAACTTAGCACACACTCCTGATTTGAGGGTTTTAGAGTCAACTGGGACTCTCAAGTAGACTTTCTCACTAGCGGAGAACTGCACATCCCGTCTATATGGATCTGCATAATGCCTGGCTCTAGCCATTTTGGTCAGACGGTCAACTGTGACCCATATAGCGTCATTACCCTTTTGGGTTTTAGGCAAGCCTACTATAAAATCCATGGAGATACTGTCCCATTTACCAGCTGGTATTTCTAAGGGCTGCAACAACCCTCCTGCCTTTAAACGCTCTGCTTTGTTTACTTGACATTTCTGGCAGCTGGTTACATGTTGTTGGACGTCCTTTTTCATACTGGGCCAGAAAAATTGCCTACGAAGAAGCTCATAGGTCTTCTGTATGCCTGGGTGTCCCGCACTAGGATTGTCATGACATTCATATAGGACCTGCTGCCTATAATTCTCTGAATTGGGGACACACATACTCTATTTCTATAGAGCAAGTACTCATCCTGAATGGAATATTGCTTCCATTTGAATCCTTCAGTCAACAGAGACCCTCAACCACTGGGGTTTGCTTGGGTAATACAGGCTCAGAATCCTCAACGGCATCTGACGTATACTTGGACTCATCATCATCCTCAACGGAAGCTGCCGTATTCTTGGATGAACTGGCACCAGCCCCGGAAACTGGTTCTAGAGTCTGTAACTGTCTGCTCTAGACTGAGTTCCAGATAGTAGAGAAGAATGCATCATGCTGGCACATCCCTCTCAAGGACTCGATTAACTCATTACGAATCTGAATAAAACTCAGCTTGTTTATCATAGGCATTCTACTAAGGGCATATGCTACTGTATTGAATTTCCCCCATCTATATCTGATAGACATATCAAACTCTTGCATCAACTCTGCCCAACGAACTTTCCGACCTCTAAGCTCAGGTTGATTGCAAAGGTATCTGAGACTTTCGTGGTCTGTCAGGACCTCAAAGTTGGCACCATACAAATTATGCCTCCAAGTCTTAAGGGCATGGACTATAGAAAAGAGTTCCTTTTCATAGGCACTGTACCTAGTCTGAGCTGGCTCGAGTTTTTTACTCTCGAACGCAACTGGTCGTCCACCCTGAGTTAGCACAGCACCAACTGCAAAGTCGCTAGCATCTGTTTTGACCACAAATGGCTGATTGGGGTCGACGACTTTAAAACTGGTGCTGTAGCTAAGGCTGTTTTGAGAGCATCAAAGCTCTCCTGCTGTGCGGACTCCCAAATGAACTCCTTTCCCTTCCCCTTAAGAAGATTTGTCATGGGAACTGCTATCTGAGCATATTCCTTGACAAATTGTCTGTAATATCCCGACAAACCAAGAAAGATCTGAAGTTCCAAAATATTCTGAGGTCTCAGCCAACTGAGTATGGCTTTAACCTTATTCAGGTCCATCTTAATCCCATCTGCCGAGATAATGTGACCCAAATATGCTACTTCTTCCACGACACGAAGAATTCACACTTGGATTCTTTAGCATAAAGCTTAGGCTTTCTAAGCAGTCGAAACACCTTTCTGAGGTGTTTTAGATGCTCCTTTCTCGTTTTACTGTAGACGAGGATGTCATCTAAAAATACGACTACAAACTTACCCAAGTATGGTCTGAGGACACTGTTCATCGGGTCATAAAAGTAGTTGGAGCATTTGTGAGCCCAAATGGCATCACCTCAAACTCATAATGACCGTGACGAGTCCTAAAAGCTGTGACTTTATTGAGGGCTCTGTAATCTACGCAAAGACGCATAGACCCCTCTTTCTTTTTCACCAAAAGGACTGGTGAGGCCCATGGTGAACTACTGGTCTGAATTTGGCCTTTCCCAAGATAATCTATTAACTGCCTAGTTATTTCTTCATCCTCTATTCGGCTGACCCGATACGAAGGTTTAGAAACAGGTGTTGTACCTGGTACTAGGTTTATTACATGATCTACCTCTCTGCTAGGTGGTAAACCATGTGGCAAATCTTCAGGAAAAACATCTTTAAATTTAGACAATAAAGTTTCTAATTTACTGATTTTCTGTTGTAAAGAACTGGAAATAGAAACTTCAGGAATAAACTGAAAGTCACATGAAAATACCTGATGGTCGTCGTCTCCGATTAGCTGACAGAGCTCTGAACTGCAGACCATAGGACTGTCCATGCAGCTGGATCTCTCGGCCTTTATGCTGAAAGCTGAGGGTGTTCTCCTGATAGTTTCTGTGGAGGGAAGGTCCTAAACTGTAGAGCCAATCTCTCCCGAAAACAATGTCTATGCGATCCAGGTGCATTATCTGAAAGTTTATTTCATCTTGGTACCCCTGAATACCAAGATTTAAGTTACTTACCATAGTTTCCCAGATTTTCTTATCTTTACCCTTAGCTAGTGAAACTATGTACCTATTGTAATAGATCCTAACACCACAGTAGGGCAAACACTAACTGATCCACCCAACCTTGCCTACTCCCTGATATAGAGACTGGTAGCATGCAACTGCCAAGTGTCGGCTACGTGGCACTGACGTGGCCGACTGCACATCGGGAACCAACTGGGGGCCCTATCCTACTGACAAGGTCCCTAGACTGTGTTAGGCCCGCCATAGCTATGGACCGTGCTGGGGCACACTACTCACACTGTCTTGCCCTGTTGGTCGTGTACGCTATATTCGGTCCGAACAGGTCCAAAACCGCAAGAGAGAGAGAGAGAGAGAGAGAGAGAGAGAGAGAGAGAGGACAAGGGGACTTCTTGATGAGCGGGCTTCTGTTGACCATAAGAGCCCCCTCAGCATGGGCCCAGTATGTACCATGCACTCTAATACACTATGCCAATTCACATCTTACCTTTAAGCTTTCAACATTGCAATTTGCCCTTTTCAGTTTTGTCTTTCAAGTTTGAAGGTTCAACCTTTAAATTAGGTTTTAACTTTCAAACCGTCTGATTTTGGCATTTCGAATCTAGGGTCCGGAGTTTGAACTTTAAATTGCAGTCTTCAACTTTGCAAATTGCTATGACATATGTATTATGTGGCATTTCATAATCCTTATTCACGTTTTATCATGATTGATCATTTATCACTGAGGATTGCAATTTGCCATGATGTTGTCACCTGTGAACTAGGTATGGTTGCACCATCATATCTAATCATTGGAGCAATACAAGGAAGCGCCACATATTGAATATCTTAATGTCTTCCTGCATGGGGACAATGTTTTTGAGATCCATCGACACCTCTGGGGTGGCAATTGCCAATGACGGGCGATTGCATGTTCACACATATTTGCGTTGCCATTGAGGAGGTGCGGCCATAGCACGTTGTACAAGTATAAGATCAATCCATTTAACACTACAATATAACTAGTCAAAAGGTTTAGTTTGAATGACTGATGACCAGTCACCAATCATGATTGAATGTTCAATGGTTCAATTGAATTCCATGCACATTGCATTGTACAGGTTTTCACGGACAATGCAACGAATTGCATTGCCATGGGTTGGCTCGTTAATGAGACCTACCCCCGCATCTTTTGGACACCTTGTGTTGCACATTGCCTGGACCTATTTGTCAAGGATGTAGCCAAGATACCATGGATCATGGAGGTGTTGGGCATGCCCCGAGATTCTTGTTTTCCTGTTGAACCAAAGCTTTTTCGGTTTTAACTGCTGCTATTTTACAGGCCAAGTTGCTACATACTCATCAACAATGGCAAGTCCAGTTTTTAGTCTAAAGGGATGATCGTCCTATTGAGGAAGCTACATGGGAGCCTATTGAAGTTTTTTACCATACTCCTCTCCTTGCAAATCAAGCACACTCACTTGTAGCTACTATTCCCTCTCGGAGTGCTCCTGCCATATACATGTTCCTACTCCAACGGTTCCTCCTTGATGCTATTTTTCTACTGGTACTAGTTCCTTTTCTACTTTGCCTACATTGGGGGCAATGCTTTTCTGAGACGCTGAGAGTTATCGACTATTGGTCTATTGGCGTACTAGGCTTATACATGGCACACAATGTTCATTGTAGATTCTAGCTCTAGATTCACATAGTATGTGCGAGATGCAATGTGATCATCGATTCATTTGAGCCTTGAGGATATGATATCTTTGTGGCTGTCCTGAAACCTCTACATTTTCATTCATATTGGATGATAGACCAATCTATATTTATTATGTCCTAATATTGGCAATGGGCAAGTTGCAACTTGAGTCACCTTCATTAGATTACCCTACATTGTGGACTCTAGCTCTGGAGTCGTTGACTATGTAGTTTACTATAGTCTATATCATCATTCATGTAGCTTTCAAACAGTGATGAATCATGTATGTAAACTCAAGAATGAGCGGCAACGGCGCCAATGTTGTGCTTTTAGTTTCTTTCTATGTTCTATTATGGCGATCTCCCATCATGTATTATGACTCTTGACTATATGGTCTGATTTTTGTATTGTATTATGTAATTGTTGAAACTTGATAGTGGGGACTTATAGATCAAAATTTAGAAATTAGAATTTTGAATGATGAATCTTGATTCTAGAATCTAATCACCTGAAATTTCAAACAAATTATCGTACTTAAGGTTTAACTAATCATTGATGCCTAATCTACAGCCTAAATCCTGAAATTTATGACTAGACAAAAAACTTTGCAAATATACAGCCCTAGGTCCAAATCTCCAATTCAGTTGCGTCAACTAGGTTCAAATCAATTAAATTGGTCCGATTTGAATCGGTCAAGAAACAAATATCGATTTCGACCATGATAAAGTTCATAAGGTCAATGGCGACAATCACAAACAATTGACATTTTTTCACAAGTTCATTTTGGACTATGCTAAAATAGCATTGCCCCTAATCAGTACTCTTAAGGGGGTGAAGAGAAAGTGTAGCCACAAAAAAGGTCCATGCTTAGTTTGGACTGATGAAATGAATGAGAGCTTTGAGACTCTCATTCATAGTGTGTTTCTAACTCCCATTTCGCACATAGTCGATCCAAATAAACCATGTTTGGTAGAAACATGCAGTAGGAGCAATCCTATATCAAGACGGTAGACCAGTTGCTTTTCTAGATCCTGCTCAATCTATGCATTCCACCCTAAGTTGTGTCAGAACAACGTTTCGAAAGCATAGTGTTCCAAAACATTGAAACAAAAAAAAGAAGAAAAAAAACATTCTAAATATTTTTGTTTACAACGAGTGGAACCCTATGACACACATAAACTAGGAGCAATAGTAGGTTTCAAAATCTAGGGAATTCTATTTTACGTAGCACAACCATGTCAAGTTAGTGCCTTCTTGTCATGCCTTCTCCGTGATATCAAGGCCAAAGCTTGCATCTTAAAAATCTAGAGCTTTGAGGAAGGAGCGCTACCAAGAGCTCGTGAGGATCAGGTTTTCACTTTGGAATTCGGATTAGTCGTTCCATATGTCTTAACATAGTAACTTGTATGATGTGCAACAAGGTACGACTTGGTAGAAGAATTCCCAACGGGACTTAAAAATCTATTAGAACGGCTTCCAAGTGCCTACTGCATGGATATTGGTACATAATCATAGGGTAGATTTACAAGGGCCATTCGACGTTATACAATGCTTTGCGTGATCAAAAAATTTAGCAAAGCAGACTTGGACAGTTTTACAGATACAATCAACACAAGACTCTTATGCACCATTGGTGATCAATTCATTAGGACTAAATGCAGTACATGATCATGTTGTCATCTAGGTTGATGCCAAAATTCGAGAACTCGAAACCCAATCAAAGAGCATAAAATACATCAAAGATTCACTCCTACTCTAGAAATATAACAGGAAAAAATATCTTTGAACTCAATCTCCAAGCAAAAGAAACAATGTGAAGCTCAAAAATATATATACGAAGGCAAGGTATACCTAGAGGATGCTCAAGCACAATAATTTCATAAGTTTTACCAGTTTTAATTGTCCTACCATTCTAGATGTTATAGTGTCGAAGTTAGAGTTCATAAATTCCTTTTGAAACATCAATTCTTTTGTTTAAAGCTCGAGAAATGCTTAGTTGGTATTAATCACATACAGTCCATTATGAATCCACTTGCAAGAATCAAGTTATGAATGTCCAAAATGATGTTTTGGTACTTCTTGATACCATGCTTGCTAAACATATTATTGTGGTCTTTACTCTTGGCAACCTTCCTCACATGAAAATATGAATGTTGCTCTATTTGAAGAGGAATGGTTACAAACTTACTATACCAAAAATTGCTAAGTGCCACAAGAAACGAAACGCTCACAATCCACTCTGTCGAAGGATCCCAATCCAGATCCACCCTATGTGCCCTAGGCATGAGACTTGGAATCAAGCAGGATCCGACTTCCAGTACTAACAACGTCCCATACCACCACCGCCAGTGCCTTCTGTTGTCTCTCATCCTGGCTATGCACATGTGCACCACCATCCAACTTCTCCTAGGTAGATAGAATGAATGGTAGCTGAGAACTCCTTCCCTTCTTTATTAACAAGGTAGAAGTCTCCGTGCCAAGCACATATTTCTGATTATGACAAGTGGCATACATGCAGTCCACGAGTCACTAATCAAGTCAATAAGCCCTAGCCCAACACCTAGTTTCAAGTAAGAGTGGGACCCAAGGGGTTGGGTCTCTAACATGAACATATGAAGAAGAATAGTTTCTATGGACCTTCATCTAGCGAATGCAGCTTTATTTGGTAAGTGGAAATTGTTCCCAAACAAAGAAGTTAATTATGCAGGCAACGAAAGAGCTAGCAAGTGTCACTGTTGCAGTAAACTTGGACGCTAGGCTAACCAATGTCGCAAGAAGAAGGCCGGTTTGCTAAAGGATAAAAATGAAGTGAAAGAGGCTGATGTATACGTCTTTGCTGAAGAAGAACCTACTTTCTAAGGCCTTTTGTCTACACAATTGTGTATATCCATCTATAGGGTGATGGAGATTTCACAATCTCATTACTAGCCTAGAAAAAGACCTCCTTGAAGATGCATGAAATTCTATCTTGTCATGATATCCCCCATGTAGTTTGGAGCAACCAACTGTGCATGTACAAGCGAAAACTTGTCATTTGCATGGACCCTTGATGGTTTGGTAGCTAAGAACCTTTTGTTGATCACAGATGTTCAGTGAATGGGGCAGTGTCGCAGATATGATTCTCGACATCTTGATGACTTCACAAAAATTGTCAAATACGTGTCATATCAACAGATGATATGCTATTACACTTTACTGCCTAGTTATATATTTATTAATCACAATGTACACCACATTGTGGTTCACTTGATATACTCATTATCATTCAAACATACTTGTAATGCACTTGAAATTGTGAATGAAAAATATGCCTTAGAGTCTCGCATATTGTAATTAACAAAGTCTCATAATTCTTATGCATAGAAGGAACTTGGACACATGGACCAAATGTCCTATCTTCTCTAGTTATGGAGTAAATTATTTGTTGTGTGCTCTGATCTTCAACACCATATTATAGTGTGTGCATAATTATCTTGATTCTATGGAGCATATTATGTATCTTTGTGATCTCTTCCATATCCTACTTGTCGATAGTATTTAGAATGTTTTAGTGCAAACCCCTACATGCTATCAAAGCTTGTCTAGTTCTATGACATGGTATTAGAGCATTGTGAATAACCAAGCATGAGTGGGTGCTCCTACCTTAAGCTAGAAGGTATGCATTGTACTTCCTTTACGTGTGTGTGGCTCTCTTCCATACTATGATGTGTGCATTATCATAATCTTGTCAAGTCTGTACTTGCACCTTTGAGATTTCTTGTTCCATATCCTACTTATTGACAATATTTAGAAAGTTTGAATGCAAACTCACAAATGGTACCAAGTCTTTTAGATTCTCTAACAAAGTATCAAAGCATCTCGTGTAATTTCCAACCTCATATTGGATCTTTTTCAGTTTTCAGAATATTACATTGTCAAGATTTCTCCTTGCATTGATTTCAATAAGCAAGTTGTAAGCACTCACAAAAAAATTTCATGAAATATCCTTCAATGCAAATACTTGCATCCCATTACACCTTAAGGCTCCTTCTTACATTCTATGATAGTAATATTACCAAGTACACATCATAATGCTAAACGCTAAACTTTCATGTAAGTTCAAGGCAACCATGAGAAACTAAAATTCAATGAAAAAATATAAAAAAATATTTTATAGAGTAAACCAACAACAAACCTTCAGCTTGTGCTTTTCCATGAACTCTTCAGTGCAATCTGGACCAAATAGAAGACCTATTCCTCGAGCTACATTATGAGTAAGGCCCGGTGTAGGAGCAGGATCAGACCACAATACATCGCCTGGAATGATGTTTGAGCCCACTCCAGATGGATCTAAGACTCCCCTTCTTGCCTTTGCAAGATCTTCTAGAGTTCCAAGTGTCAATGTCCCCCTTTGCATACCCACAAGACGTTTAGAAGCTTTTCCACCCTTGCCTCGCTTAGTGGTCGCAACTTCATGATGACGAAAAAGTCCTCCATGGGCCATATACACACAACCAGCTATCACAGCTGCAAGAGGATGTCCTTCGAAGCAGCCCAAAATCTTTCGATACAGGTGCTTTGCTTGATCACCATACTTCACCATGATCTCATTCTCAAACCCATAAGTGGATGTGCAAAACTTTGTTTCATGATTACCCCTTAGTAAAAACACTCGATGTGGGAGTAATATCTGTACCAACAATCAGCAATTTAGTGAATAAAAACCAAACAATAAGAATGGCCTCACCCTATATTATCATTTATGAATGCCAAATATCATTGGAAATACCCCAAGTACAAAGCAAGGTGTGCTTAGAATAAAACAACTATACAAAGACGTGTGTGCTAAGGCTGAGCAAGTCTACCAACAAGAGCCAAAATCTAGAAAAAGCTCCAAACTCTCAAACTCAATGTGCAACAAATTTATCTTTCCACATAGGATGTCCATAGCCTAAAACCATGATAAATTGATACTTTCATATATATATTTTGAGCTACAAAGAGCTTTATTAGATTGTAAATTCATTAGAAGAAACAAAATTTGAGTACTCAACAAGTTTGTACAATGTAGAGACATATAACAAAACAAATCAAACATCCAATCAAATGTTTTACTAACTTTATGAAACTTTGATAGCAAGCATAGGATACATAAAAAGGACATGTGGTCTTGAATTGTAACAAGTCCACCGAAAAAGTTTCAACCTTCAATATAGCACATGATAAATGTTGAGGATATAAGCATCACGGTGACTCCTAACTTGATATCACAAAAAAATGCCACTATATACTAGATGAATCATTGATTTGTATAAGATGCTAATAAGGCTTCCAAAAGTAAGGGTAGGACAAGAATGGTAAGAAGTACATAACTCCCAAGAAAATCTTTTAAGTAAGGTGTGATTAAGTATGCCTATTGTTCGAAACATGATAAAGCCTAGAATAAGGAGCAAGGATCCACAAGTAAAGCAAAATTTTGCATACAAGAAAAGCACCTGTGAACTACTTAGTTAACCAAATGTGGCTACTGTTAGAAAGTGTCAAGGCTATACCCCTTGCAAAACACTCTAGGAACACAAATGGACGGGTAGCTCAATGGTAGAGCACCCCACCGGTGGCATTAGAGCGGGTTCATAGGCTGCATGATTAACACTCATAGCTCCTATTACTATGCATATTGGAAGGTAGGCAGATGGGTGATTTTGTTCCAGCAAATGGAGTCTCTGAAGGATGCATTTTTAAGCAGATTGGGCTATGCCTTGAGGGGGAGTGTTAGAAAGTGTCAAGGCTATAGCCCTTGCACAACACTCTAGGAACACAAATGGACGGGTAGCTCAATGGTAGAGCACCCTACTGGAATGGGGGAGATCCTATGTTCAACCACACACACCAAGTGTAAAAACTTTTCACATGGTATCAGAGCGGGTTCATAGGCTGCATGATTAACACTCATAACTCCTACATCCTGGAGATTACTATGCATATTGGAAGGTAGGCAGATGGGTTTTTTAGCTTTTGGTCCACGCACTCAAGTTTGGAAGGGCCCAACTCATAATGGGGGGTCCATGGGGTTCTTCTCCAATTAGAACTTGGTTGTCCAATGCCAAAGCTTTTCATTTGCTTTTGTAACTCCTATGTAACACATTGCTCTTGACTGTTGGCTTTTGGATATTCCACATCGGGAACCATTGGCCTTTGGATTTCTCTATCTCTATTAGTATAAATATGTGTCCTCTTTCTGCTGAAGGGGAGGAAGAGACTGAAGAGGCTGGAGAGACTAGAGAGAGTGGCAATGCTTATGTACATACATTCTTTGTATAGAGATTTGTCTCCATTGGTATCCTACTTTGCTTCCATTTATATGCATAATTCGTGATTGTTCATAGAACATTAATCACTTAATTCATTGTGAATGTTTCCGCTTCTAGTTCACATTGAATTCCAACAACTACATGGCTCACTATAAAGATTTATCAAGTACAACCTGGAAGAAGGTATATGAAAGGAAAAGATCCTCCCATTTCGTTACCTACTCTTTGGTGGAGAAAAGTGTCATGCACAAAGAATGAGAAAGAAAGAAAACAATCAACATTCATTAATGTTAGAGGTTTAAAGAAAGCTGCATAGAAATATTAGAGTAAGAAATTAGTACTCATTACTTGTCAGAACATGTCTTTGTTAAAAAAATGGTATCAATAATGAAATGGTAACTATGTCTAACTTCTTAAGTTGATTTGATTATGCTAAGACATGTAAAAGATAGAATTCCAACTCAAAAAAAACCTAGGAGTAGTGTGGAAGTTACATATGTGACATAGTCATCTCTAGTCAGAGACTTCAAGGTGATTCTAGCTAGAGCTGCAAAAAGTGCATATAGGCACATGCAAAAGTCTCTTGATGAATCTCACGGAGCCTACAAGGTCTTGCTTGGTGCCTTGATAATTCATTTAGACCCATCAAGCATATGGTAAATCCATTATTTGCATAATTTTGTCATTTGAGTTCCTTTTAGTGGCTGGACCACCAATTCGGTGTGCTCTCCATTGTCTAGTAATAACTCGTGGGTCCAAGTAAAGTCTAATTATGTTAAGGGGCCCTATCTTGACTTTTGGGGGTGCCCTATAAGTAGTAGTGGATGAACTTAGGGTTTGGAAGAGTCTACGCCCTTGGAAGGTCTATTTATATGTACTCATTATTCATTTGCAATTCATTCCCTTTCTAGCATAGCTACTACTTTCTCTCTCCTTGAGGGCGCCTAACCCTCTCCCTCTTCTTCTTGTATATGGAGAATGTTAGAAGGATCTTGACACTTTGATTTCCTATAGTTATCGACTGTCAAAGGTTACTCTCTTTGTTCCTTTGACTTGTTCGGTTGACTTTGTATTGTGTTGCGAACCCGTCTCAAACTTCCATGTATTTCTGTAGGTTCTTCATCTGCAGCAGATTCCTAAGTAAATAACCGTCTGGGACTCTACCGTGGATACCTGGAAAAAAAAAAAAAAAAAACTACCTGATAATATATACAGAGGCAACTAGATCGAATGGGGTTTGAAGTGGAATCTAAATCAGAATAGCCGAATAAGCACAATGTTGTAGAAAAATTACCAAAATAACAAAAAACTTGGTTCTTTGGTGCTTGAATATACTTCATCACTCTTTTGAGTGCTTTCCAATGTTGGATTCTTGGATTCGACATGAATTGAGAGTGTGCTAACTATATATGCCAGATCAGGTCTAGTGCACACCATTGCATACATCAATGAGCCAATTAATGAGTGGCATGGATAACTCTTCATGTCCGAGATTTCAGCAAGTGTCAAAGGACACATATCTTTACTGAATTTAAGTCTTGGATCCATGGGCGAATCTATTGGCTTTGATTTGAGCATTCTGAATTTCTCCATAATGTTTTGAAGGTACCTTTCTTGGCTTAGAAGGATTGTCTTCTTGAATCTGAATACCAAGCATATAATGAACTAGTCTTAGATCTATCATGTCGAATTCTTTAGAAAGATTATCGACTTAGTAATCTCTAATAGAGATATAGAATTGCTTAAAAGCAGACAGTAAAAAGTGCAATAATGATGTAGCTGGGACCATCACATTGAAATAGACATTCGAGTCAGCAGCATTCGAATGAAAGTTGATCTGCAAAAGATAGTCATTGATTCATTCGAACCAGGCTCTAGGTGCCTACTTGAGCCCATAAAGAGCTTTTTGAATCTTACAGCTTCTAGACCTTCAATAATACAACCTTCAATTTGTACATCCATCTGATATACTTCGAGGTCTTCAGCTGTTGCAATTGCCAACAAGGTTCAAATAGATGCAAGTTTGACTACAAGACTAAAATTCTCTGTAGAGTTGATTCCTGGTACTTGGGAATCGCCTTTGGCTACGAGTCTTGCCTTCCATTTTGATATCGAGCCATCGGAGTTATACTTTCTCTTGAAGATCCACTTGCAATCAATGATCTTCATTTTGGTTGGTGGTTCGACAAGGGTCCAAGTCTGGTTCTTGATTAGTGAATTGTATTCACTATCCATCGCAGCTTTCCACATATCAGAGTTTGCACTCGATAGTGCACCTTGAACTGTAAGTGGCTCTTCTACTGTTGTCCAAAAGGCTTGAAGAATATAGTTGTCTGGTGGATGGATCATTTGAGCTGACCTTTAAACATTGTTGTTCATCTTGATCTAACTCCAGAAGAAGAATGACAAGGTGCAGAAGCGGATGGAATCAAGACAGAGTTGTCTTCAATATTAGCAGGCGATAGTTCGGTGTTCGAACTAGAAAAAAAATTCATGTTTCTTCATTTTAAAATCATAAAATTTGTCTTCTAGGAAGACTATATCTCTGCTAATAAGTGCCTTACCAAATTCTAGATTGTAGAACGTAGATGACTTGAGCATAGCAAATACATCGAAAAACTCTTAGATGGTCTACGGATGGCTTTGTACCTGACCAAACTTCTTCAGGAGTTTTGTTGTTCACGGCCTTGGTATTGCAACGATTCTGAACATAGCAGGTTGTTGCAATTGTTTTTGCCCAAAATTTATTCAGAAAATTACCAACAAATAGCATGGATCTTGTAGACTCGACAAGAGTTCGATTCTTTCGTTCGGCTACTATGTTCTGCTGAGGACTATAGCTCGAAGAATACTATCTCTGAATCCCTTATTCACTTAGAAAGTCATTCATAGCATTCAAAATAAACTCTCCCCCTCCATCTGCGCATAAGGCTTTGATCTTCCTTCCTGTCTAATTTTCAAATAGACGTTTGAATTGTTGAGAACAAATACATGCTTCTGATTTGTTCTTGATGAACATGACAGTGGGTTCGTCGGGAAAAATCATCAATAAATGTAATGAAATACATCGATCCTTCGCATGATGAGGTTTGCATCGGGCCAAAGAGATCATAGTGAATGAGATCCAAAATGCCTTTAGTTCTATGAGCTTGGCCTTTAGGGAATCTTGACCTTGCATGCTTGCTTTCTCCTTGGCTGTCCACGAGTTTCTACAAGAGGGTTTCTAGCCATCTCTCTCTTTCTTTTGAGAATGCTTTGTGTGATTGAATAGTTAAGATCTTGGATCCTTAGGCTTCTATTTCCTATATGGTATCAGAGTCTTTAGGTGATCATATTGCTTGCAGGAGGGCGCCCAATAGGAAGCTATCTTCTTCCCCTTTTGGTAGCAGAAAATCATCAAGCTACTGATTTTTGCAAGAGAAGAATCTGTTCATCTTCTTATAGCTTTCTTGTAGGAAATTGCAGCGCACCTTCACCTATTTGAGAGATAGCAGTAGGGCGCCCATGCTCAAACCAATTGCATGTGATTTTGACTCAATTACATGTTGAAAATTTCAGATTTACTTCTTAAATTAAGATACATGTGTTTTGGACACATTTCTTGCTGAAATTTCCCTGTTGGTGAGCTTGGAGCAGGGCGCTACCATCAACTCTATATGCACATAGTGTGCACTCTTTTTAGCCACAAATTTTTGGTTTTGCTTTTGGCTTCATTTGAAGTCTACCTATTTGTGAGCATTCTGTTTTTTTGTGCAGAAATCAGCCAGCTATTTCATTACTTGTTGAGCAAATTGCATGTGGAGTATTGCAATCTATTGTGCTCATAATTTCAGCTTTGAGGTTGCTACCCTTTGAGTAGATTTTGTCTTGAAAAGTCTATTTCCTATCTACTACAAGCTGATTTTTCTGTTATGGCTAAAGAATCGGAGTCTATTGGTTCTTTATTTAATGAAGATAGGCTGGATGGCACAAACTATTCCTTGTGGTGCTACATGATAAAAAACCTTCTAATTGCTAAAGGTTTGTGGGAAGAGAGGCCGTCTACCTTGGCACCTATTACACCATCTAGAACAACTACTTCATCATCTACGGAGGTGTCTTCCGATGAGCACAAGAAGTGGGATCGACGAGATGCACAAGCACATTCCGCATTGCATTATCAGTGAAGAGATCTATCCTTCCTCATATTAGATCATGCAAGACTTCCAAAAGTGCTTGGGAGACTCTTGCCAAGATGTTTCAAGTAAAGAATGCGGCAAAAGTGGTATATCTTCGAAATCAACTTTCTATCTTGAAGATGCAAAAAGGTGATTTGCTTACAAACCACTTGACGAAAATCGAGGAGCTTCTTAGTATTGATGAGGTGATTGAGAACTCACAATTTGTATCTATTACTCTCAACTCTCTTCCTAATTCTTACCTTCCATTTGTGTCATCATTGAGCATTTCTCTTAAGGGACAGCAAATCTCCTTCGACGAACTTGTTGGCTTACTTCTTCAAGAAGAGCAAACAAGGATCAACTTTGTTGAACAAGAAGATCAAGCTTTCTTTGCAAAAGACAAAGGCAAAGGCAAAGGCAAGTGGAAAGGGAAGCCTTCTTTCAACACTTCCAAAGATGATCAAAAATCTAAAGAAGCTCAATATCAAGGCTCCAAGAAGAAGGGTAAATACCACTATTGCAAGAAGTTTGGGCATCACATCAAAGAATGTAGGAAGAGGCTTGCAAAGGAAAAAGAAAAGGTAACGATACAAGTACCGCAATCATTACTTTGGAATAACAATTTGAAAAGGAGGATAATCTTTCCAATAATGATTATGATTTTGTCACTAATAATCTCATCTCTCCTAAAGACGAGATTTCTGCCACTTCAAATCTTGCTGGTTTTTCAACATAAAACAGCCCATCTTCAGCTTTACAAGTTGCTGTTTTTTCATCTATTGATTGGGTGATTGATAGCGGTGCCACACACCATATGACTTATCACAAAAAAGTCTTCACAAAGCTTGTAAAAGTGCATGATGGAAGCAAAGTTCAAGGTGTTGATAACACCTCTTATCCTATCAAAGGTATTGGAGTTTTCCCCATTATCTTACCCAATGGTGAGGAGAAGTACAATCGCAATGTACTTTAAGTTCCAAAAATAAAAAAGAATCTCATTTGGGTCTCTACAATTATGAACCAAGGATTGGTTGTGGAATTCAAAGAAGACAAATGTCTTATCAAAGACCCAAAGAGATCTCTTATGATCATTGCGGTGGATTGTTCCTTATGGATACCTATGAGCGAAGAGCTTCATCATCTTTTTGTCTTGTTGCATCAAGTTCACATTCTTTGGAGTTGGCTGAATTATGGCATGCTAGGTTGGACATCTCAACTTTGCTAGCTTGAAGATGTTGAAGAGATTCAATATGGTTGAAGACATTCCTAATATTGAGCATCCCAAAGGACATGTATGCGAAGGATGCATACTTGGAAAATTTCAAAGGCAAGCTTTTCCAATTAATGGAACTATTTGAGTTGATGGCAAATTTGATTTGGTTCATAGTGATGTATGTGGTCCAATGAGGACCGAATCCATTGGAAGGTGTAAATACTTTGTTACTTTTATTGATTACCTTTCAAGATTTACATGGATTTATCCTATGAAGGCAAAATCTGAAGTTTTTCGGAGCTTTAAGGATTTTCTAGCAATGATAGAAAATCAGTTTGGGCACTCTTTGAAGATCTTACGTACAGACCGAGGAGGGAAATATATAAAGAATACGTTCGGTACTTATCTTCAAAGCAAAGGTATCCATCATCAAATGACAACCCCTTACACACCTCAACAAAATGGTGTTGTCGGAAGAAAGAATCGCACTATCATGGAGATGGCTCGATGCATGCTCGAGGCAAAGGGCCTATCTCACAAGTTTTGGGCTGAAGCGGTTATAACGGCGGCTTACATTAGTAATCGGTGTCCTACTAAAGCCTTGAAGGTATTAACTCCTTATGAAGTTTGGTATGGTAAGAAGCCTATTGTTTCTCACTTACGCACCTTTAGTTGCATGGCTTATGCTTTCATTCTCGATAAGCTAAGAACCAAGCTTGATGATAAAGGAGTTAAATGCATATTTGTTGGCTATAGTAGTGAAAGCAAGGGCTATCGGTTGTTCAATATGGATACTAAAAAAATCATAGTGAGTCGTGATGTTCATTTTGATGAAAAGACCTCCTATGATGTTGCACCCACTCATGTCATGAAAAGGGACTTCCCCCATGATGCATATGTTGAAATATTTCCAGATTTGGTTTTGCCATCTAATCATGAAGAGGAGGGACTGCCATCTACTTCTAGTGGACAGCCCACTACTTCAATTTTGCAGCCCATAGTTCATCAAGAAGAACCTATTTATGATGAAGAGCAACCTGTTGAAGACATTGAACAGCAAGGTCCAAGTTCGGAACACTTTGGACAGCAAAGTGTTGACAAAGGTAAGGCTGTTGGACAGCCCAAACCAGCCCCTAAATGGTTGTTGCAGACTTTGCAGGACAGCAAAGTGGATCATTTCTATGAAGGGAAGACTCGTGCCTCTACTAAATCAGTAAAATATGCTGACTTTTCTGATTTTGTTGAGGATGGTGCAGTAGAACCTGTTTTTTATGGGCAGGCCAAAGGAGTAAAACGTTGGGAGGATTCGATGCAAAAGGAGTATAACTCACTCATGAAGAACCAAACTTGGGTTCTTGTTGATCTTCCACATGGGGCAGGAATCTTCATCTCTCAACAACGATACATTGAGCAGATGTTTGTTAGAAATAATAAATGATAATGTTAGTTTCCCATAGGTTACTTTGACCCAAAAGGTCGAGACTTTTGTGTAACCATGGGTTAGGTTTATTATTTAGACCATGTTAAGTTAGTTTTAGTTAAGTTGGACCCAATTTTGGTCTAGTAGTAACTCGTGGGTCCAAGTAAAGTATAATTATGTTAAGTTAGTTTTATATTTCTTGTGGTAGAAGACTTATGAAATCATGTGGGAACCATTGATGGATTGCAAATCCATATTTCGGCTTGTGGCTGGTTTTTTGGTTACCTACTTTGGATGGAGGATGCTTGTCTTCACTCTTTGACTTGATGCTACCGCACTTCGTATTCTACATCTCTTCTACATCGGGCATGATTGGGGCTGAGATTTCGGCTACTTCGACTACTTCAAGCTGAAGTTTTTTTGGCGGCATTAAGCTTGGACAGCAAGCTACATCTTTTCTTTTTCGGCTACATGGAGTTTTGGGCAGCATGCAATACTTTGCATTTTTGTTGCAATTTTTCATACTTCATGTCACGTTATGTTTTTTACATTATCATTTAAGGAGGGTGTTAGAAATAATAAATGATAATGTTAGTTTCCCATAGGTTACTTTGACCCAAAAGGTCGAGACTTTTGTGTAACCATGGGTTAGGTTTATTATTTAGACCATTTAAGTCAGTTTTAGTTAAGTTGGACCCCATTTTGGTCTAGTAGTAACTCGTGGGTCCAAGTAAAGTCTAATTATGTTAAGGGACCCTATCTTGACTTTTGGGAGTGCCCTATAATTAGTAGTGGGTTTGGAAGTTTCTAGAGAGTTTGGAAGAGTCTAGGCCCTTGGAAGGCCTATTTATATGTACTCATTGTTCATTTGTAATTGATTCCCTTTCAAGCATTGCTACTACTTTCTCTCTCCTTGAGGGCGCCTAACCCTCTCCCTCTTCTTCTTCTTCTTCTTCTTCTTCTTGTATATGGAGATTGAATGGTAGAAGGATCTTAGCACTTTGATTTCCTACAATGTTGAAGCAATCTTCTTTTTCAAGTCGCCGCAAGTTGATGCATGTGATGGATGCAGTAGTGAAAAGTTTCATGCGAAACCTTTTCAATTTGATGTTTTAGCAAAGGCTGAAAAATTCAAGCACTCTTTGGAACCGTTTTGTACTAATCGAGGAGGGAGTCATGGGTCCACTAGTCCTAATTGTGTCATTAAGTACCCCAACTTGACATATTGGAGGTACCTTATTCTTTCTATGTAACTTATAGAAAGTTGGATAGTCAATAGTCAAGTAGTTGGATAGCCAATAGTCAAATAGTTGGATAGCCAATAGTCATCTTGGACTATATATATGTGTGCATCCCATTTGTATGAGACACTTTTGTAAGCAATACTGACTATTCTCCTTGGCTGTCCACGAGTTTCTACAAGAGGGTTTCTAGCCATCTCTCTCTTTCTTTTGAGAATGCTTTGTGTGATTGAATAGTTAAGATCTTGGATCCTTAGGCTTTTATTTCCTACAATCCCCAGCTATCTGATCTGATCTCTGTATTTATGTACAATGCATTGTTGGTTGACAATACAATGAGGTGGGCGTGAAGTCTCGTACAATAGTAGTAACGTTAGTCCTTGAGACGTGAAGTGTAATGGTTAGTTCAAATGTCTCTCGAACATTGTCGAGTAAACACGATGACTCGTGATTCCAAGGTCCAACTGTTGCATGTGCTAGGCGTCGCGGGAAGAACTTTTTTTTTGTGCTGTCCATGTTTGAAGGTTTATTGCCGGAGCGACACTCTCTCCAAGCTGAAGATTCGCTGCAGGAGAAATGATCGCAATTAGCTGGACAGCCAGATGAATTGTGCACAGGACAGCCAGGAGCTACTAGCGCAGATCAGGGATCATGGGATTAGTTGCATTCGAGCTACCTATTTATTGGCTACAGGACATGAGCTACAACAGATGTGGATCAGGCCATTAAGTCCATCCATCGGGCCAAAGGCCGAGTATTTTTCACAGCATCAAATTGCAGGCCAGAAGCAAAAATTTGAAGTTGAAAGTCTAACTTCTCAAAATCCAAGATATTGAAGTTGTTCTAAAGTTGGAGTTTGCCTTGGAGGTTTTGGTGGTTATCTTTGATGAAGGAGAAGAAGAAGCAAAAAAATTTCAGGGATTTACTGTCTACTTTTTATGAAAAAGAAGAACCGGCAACAATTTTGGAAGTGTGCCTAATTCACTCATTGTTTCCATTGTGCTTAATAGCGTATTGCTTGCATATCAAAATTTTGTCATGCTGCTATCTCTACGAGAGACTAAGCCCAGTTTTGACAAAATGAGTGCTATATGACCTAAAGAAGACTTCGAACTTCACAGATCTTGACCCTCTGATGGTCCCATGTCATATGCCTATTCTATCCTCCGATCCGACTAACGGGCAAATAATTAACTTGACTCAATACTTTGATCCAATGAAGCAAGTTGCTGGTGACACCCTCGCAAACAATATTTAACTGGAGATCTAAAAGCAGGGGACACATATGTATAGGTTCTGCCATCCAAAGTGAGACTACTGATTTAGCAGAGGAGATTAGATCTAAATCATAGACATTGGCATAGATGTACCAGCAAACCTCACAATGTAATGAACTACCATGGAGGAAATGTAATACCATACATAGTTCGTATGGCAATTTTTATTTGCTCAAGTTTAAATTGCACTTTTTCACGTGACTAGGGACTACTCTTTAGACTTGTGTGATTAGGTGTTTGATTTTCTCATGCGTAATCATCACTTTGAAACATTGTTTTTTTAATCACATAACGTTTGAATTGAGAGTAAATCCAGTGTCCCAAGAATGAACTCATAGAACAGATGTATCTTAATAGAAACATACATTTTGCGGCATACAGGTATGGTATACTTCAAATACTTGTACAAGAGTACACTAGTACTAGAGTATGGTGGCAACATTGGGGTCTATTGAATCATCCCTCTTTAACTCATCAAAACATATTCTTTGAGGCAAGGCATACAACAAACTTTGGCATGCTTCTAACGCTCATTCAAGACTTCGCTCATACAAACGTATGGTGGTAACATTGAGCTCATTGCACATTGCTTCTTTGCAAAATTCCTCTTTTACTCAAAAAGTTCATATATAGAAAGCAAATTGAGATAATTTACATAAAGAATGCTCTCGCAACCTTGGGAAAAGACAGCCCAAGGTTAGACTAAGGGACTTGCCTTCCAAGCTAGCAATAATAGGTAAGTCTCAAATCCCCAAGCACCTCGATCCACATAGTCACCATTGAAGACATATATCTGGTTCGGGCCAGGGTATCCACTAATTTCTAGCAAATGCAACACATCATGCAGCTGCCCATGAACGTCCCCCACAAGAACTACGTTGCAGGAGGGATCGGGGTCAATGGTGAGGCAATTGGGCTCCCGGTGCATCAGCTTGGAAGCTGCGGCTATGATGGCATCAGCAACTGGCACGGACACCACTGAGGGCAGCTCCTGCGGCTTGAGAGAGCGAGAAGCAGCGTCCAGAGTGGCGCCCAGAGCTAAAACCCAGTCGCGGGTGAGAGGTGGCTGCTGCAGCTGCTGCTCCGGCCAGTATATGGGAGCGAGAGCGGATGGTGAGGCGGCCATGGCCGCGCTATGCTGATGCTATGCTGGGCTTCTTCTTCCTCCTCCTCCGCCATAGCCGTTCCATGGGAGCGATAGTAATAAGGTGTGCTCCACCATTGCAAAGAAAAAGAGCACGCAATGAACATCACATATTGAAGGAAACCCATAGGGGGCAGTTTTATGGTTGAGAGACACTCAAACAATAATCTTAAGGGCCAGCCTTCACATGTAACCCACTCATCTCAAACAACATCCTCACACATTGGGTTTTCCCTTGACATCATCACATGTTGGTTCCCATACAGGTGGTGGAGGAGGAGAACCAGTTCCATTTAGAGACACGCTATGAAAAATCAGCAATGATGCATGTCGAAGTCGAGCATTCGTCGCATGTTGTAGCAGGTTGTGATTAAAGAACAAGGAGCCAAGCACTTTATTGTAAGATTAGATCCTCTTCATTCCATAACATTTTTTGGGCAAATGGAAGATTAGTATATTTCCCTTTCTCTTGTGAGAATGAATGTTTCAAACATATTTGCATGTTGATGCTTGGGCTTGCAAGTATTTGGAAGGGATTATGCACGTGCAAATTTAGGTCATACAGTTGCACACATGAAGGACTTAATTATAATATTTCAAATACAAGGCGACATTTGTCCTACAATTGGTGCAGGCAGTAAATCTCACAACCTATTTTATGTCTTTAAACAAATTTTAAGTAAAAATAACTCTTCACGTGTGTGCACCTGAGAACTCTCAAAGGTGAGTCAATGTCATGATGTGAGATGTGAAGGGACTTCAAGTGGTTGTTCACTTATCCCATTTGAAATTTTGCATTTATTGCACTTCTCTTCAACAAGTGGCCCCATCAAATTAAAGTCCTTATGTTCTCTTTAGTGTGGGGTTAGATATGGGTGGGTACATCAATTTTTTGGAAATTGCTTAGGACTAGACCCACTACAAATCTTATGGCTAGGTTGAAACCCTCGATTTACAACCCTTGCAACTTGGCCATCTCCGACTACTTCGACCATAAAGTCACTCGAAGACCAACCGAAGTGTCCGAAGTAACCAAAGTTTCCGACTCATTCGACCATTTTGACGATCAACTCATCCAACTACTTCAACTACTTCGATTCGTCCGACTACTTCGACTCATCAAGTCATCTGTCTCGTCAGTCAAATACACGCGTTGTACGGATGTCGTTGTACATAAAATATCTTTAAAGTACATTTACTACCGGATATTAAATTAGACTAAACTAGTCTTATAATTATAGATTAGTTAAGTAAATTCTTGTAATCTCAAGGATGTTTTGTGTATATACATCCAGCTCGCATTCACCAAAGGGTGCAATAGAGCGAAAGATTGAGCATCGGAAGTTACGCCATTCAGGTTGTAATCACTTGCATTGTTCATGCTCCGTATTGAGCAAATTCTCTCATGTTAAGCATTCAATGTACAATATCAACAACACCTTCTACTATCAGTATCTGATCATGATATGTGTGTGTTGTGATTGATCACATTCTCACAATTGCTTTTGTTGGCTCGTTCACTCAGTCTGATCAAATCATGGATGTCTTCGACTCCTTATAATTTAATCAGACGACAGTTATCTCTGACACCTGAGGAACGAACGCTATCTCTCTACACTACTGGATAAATTGAACTTCACTTTTAAACTGATCGATAGTAATTCCACATATTATTTACCCTCTTCGGTAAACTGTACTCAAATCAGCTTCGTTTGAGTATAAAAGTATTTAAGCGGTCCTTTGAAGAAACAAAATTGTCCGCTAGTGAAGCGAGACTACTACTCGTGAGAGAGCCATGCTTCTCTCACGCCAACGCACTGCGTGGATTCGCATGCAGTGCCCTAAAGAAATCAGAGAAAATCGATATAGATTATTTTTTTGGTTGTGTCTGATCCTTGATGTCGAATGCTTATGCTGTATATTTTAATATGTCTGAGTTTTCTTGTTCCCTTTGAATTCCGCACCTTGGTTGAAATGAAGTCGAATGCTATATTAATTTTAAGAACATAGATCAATAGTACCTGACTACAATCCTCTGGAGGACTGTAAGAGTGTTTCAGCTGGCAGTGCTTAGCGAACGCATCTGAACTCCATCCGAATCTCGAAAGAGAGTCGCAAATGTTTCGTGAATTTTCTTCTCACGATTCTCATCATTCGTATCGGAGCACCGCTCGACTCCCAACAGTGGTATCAGAGCCGCCCTGTCATATTCTAACATAGCCGAGAAGCTAGCAGATCCAGGAGGCCAAGCATTCAGACAATCAACCAAACGACAAGAAAAACAGACTTCAAGAGGCAATGGCTTCAATCGGCAGCATGCAGAACAAGATCTGCACTATACTTAATTCTTCAAGATCTAACTTTCTAGCCTGGAAAGTTAAGACATCTTTGATACTCAAGGGCGAAGGACTCTTCCCCTGGGTGGATGGCATAGAAGAAATGCCTACGACAACAAGCAAGGAGCTACGCGAATGGAGGGAGAAAATCGACAAAGCAGTAGCCTTGCTATCATCTTCCATTGAAGATAGCCTTACACTTGACCTGGCTACACTCTCCAAAGCTAAGGAGATGTGGGATACACTGCTCACAAGATTCCAGACGAAATCAAGAAGTCAGATTATGATGCTGGAAGATCAACTGACGAATCTGCAGTGGGATGGAAAAGACCTCACCTCTTTCGTGAGAAAGATGAAGGATCTATTTCTATCACTACACAACTCAGGAGCAGAGAATGCAGTATCAGCTGAGAAGCAGCTCACATATTTGTTGAGAGCCTTACCCAGATCTTTCCAAACGACATGAACCCTGCTCGTGAAAGACCCTAGCATGAACCTCGAAAAGGCGATTGTCGAGATTTAAGAGGAAGTCGAGGCCAGAGAGCATCTTGATCGCAAAGATGGTTCTGACCAGGCACTTTACGACAACAGAGAAAAATTAAGAAAACAGTTCAAGCCTAAGAGGGAGTCAAATAAGAGGTAGGATCGTGTGTTGGTTGACTCCAATGTGTATGTCAGAGTTACAGATGGGCAGATCATCATAGTGGCTGTATATGTGGACGACACTATGATACTTTGCAAGAGTGAGCAGCTAATTCCTGAAGTACAGACAGACACCTCAAAGCATTTCGAGATAGTGGATTTGGGAGAAGCCAGGTGTTACCTAGGCTTACAAATTGAAAGGGACTATGAGGGAGGCAAGTTATACCTTCACCAGTCCAGATACACCCAGAAGATCTTAGAGGACTTTGGGATGCTGAACTGCAAAGGAGCGAACACTCCAATGCTCGCAGGAACGGTGCTAGCAAATGAAGACTGTCCAAAGACTGGAGAAGAAAGAGAACAGATGCAGCTCACTCCCTATAGAAGGCTGATAGGTTCACTGATGTACCTTGCAAACAACACACGTCCTGATATTGCTTATGCAGTATTTAGGATGAGCCAATTTTGCACGAATCCAGGCTCGACACATTAGAATATTGCGAAACAAATTTTGCAATATTCTTCAATTAACGAGAGATTATGGCTTGTGTTATTATCGTGGTGCAGGTCTCAAGATACTTTCCTACAACGATGCTAGTTGGGCATCTCTCAAGGATGACTGCAAAAGCGTCTCAGGAGGATGCACCATTGCATCAGGAGCAGCAGTTCTCTGGGTCACCAAGAAGCAGATCGTTGTAGCCTAGTCATCCTGTGAAGCTGAATACGTAGCAGCAGCAAAGATGGCCAACGAAATAATTTGGCTAAGGCAGTTCCTGGACGAATTGGACGAAACAAGGAATGAGCCACTGGTCTTGCAGATGGACAACACTTCTGCAATACACCTCACGAAGGATCCCGTGTTCCATTCCAGGACGAAGCACATTGCGATCAAGTATCACTTGATCAGGGATTTGATTGAGAAGAAGATGATGCAGACCACCTTCATTGGAACAAAAGATGTGGTTGCTGACATCTTCACAAAGGCTATGGACAAAGGACTCTTTGAGAGGCAAAGGAGCAGTCCCGGAATCATAAAGCTACCATGCTTTGAGAGGGAGCTGAAGAAACAAAGTGTTTCTGAATACAAAGCCTTGCTAGCTTACGGCCCCTCGCATGACGAACATGTTCGCGAATTCGAACATCTGGAGACACAAAACACGAAGATTTTCGCAAACATGAAAGTCAACCAAGACAAAGACCAACGGTTCGCGAACACGAACGGTTTGTGAACACGAAGGATCCACAAACGAGATTCCTTTGCGATCCAGCAAGAGAGAAAGACAGACGAGGTAAACGAAACCAACAGTGAAAATGAAGCTCGTTATATCCTCACGCTCCTAGGAGTACCACCAGAGATCACACAAGTACCCAGAAGTACAGAGATCTGACCTGATGGCATGACGTCAGCAGATACTTCCTAGGTCGTGGCTAATCTGCCACACTTGTAATTCTTTGGTTAGTTGTAGATGCTTAATCACTCTAATCTTAGATTTGCACAGAGAGACCATGCTTACTGAATTATACTCGACACATATCTGAACATGATACATAGAGTGTAACTAAGAGAAGTAAACAAGAAAGAACAAGTAAAGTAGTTTGATGCTAGTAAGCAATCAAGACGAACACAGAAAAAAGCTCCGCCTGCGTGCGAGAAGATAATTTTGTCTAGGATCAGAAGATCCAATTGTCCGCTAGTGAAGTGAGACTACTACTCGTGAGAGAGCTGTGCTTCTCTCACGCCAACGCACTGCATGCAGTGCCCTGAAGAAATCAGAGAAAATCAATATAGATTATTTTTTCTGGTTGTGTCTGATCCTGGATGTCAAATGCTTATGCTATTTACTTTAATATGTCTGAGTTTTTTTGTTCCCTTTGAATTCCGCACCTTGGTTGAAATGAAGTCGAATGCTATATTAATTTTAAGAACGTAGATCAGTAGTACCTAACTACAATCCTCTGGAGGACTGTAAGAGTGTTTCGGCTGGCAGTGCCCAACAAACGCATTTGAACTCCATCCGAATCTTGAAAGAGAGTCGCAAATGTTTCGTGAATTTTCTTCTCACGATTATCATCATTCGTATCGGAGCACCGCTTGACTCCCAACATCCTTAATGCATGAGCTACAATCCTATTCGACATTTTCATCTCTTCCTCTGTTGAGATCGTTCTTGTTGATAGTCATTAGCAGCCCACATCGGGGGAGTCGTTCTGCATTCTCTCTTCCTCCCCCACCAACAGGTGGTATCAGAGCTATTCGGATTAAGCCAAGATGTTATTCTATTTCAATTACTATCAGTTCAATATGTCTCACACTGATAACGCTTCATCTTCATAATCATCCAACGAAGTCAGAATCATCGACAAATTTAACGGTTCAAACTTCTACATCTAGAAGTTGAAGCTTAGGATGATGCTTATTGATAGAAATCTTTGGGATGTCGTAGATGGGTATAACCTGAAACCAGACGACATTGATTTTGAATTAGCTAAGGCATGGAAGATCAAGGATCAGAAGGCCCTAGCATCAATCACACTGAATCTGGCTGATTCTCAGATATCCCATGTTACCACTTACAAATCCTCTAAGGAAGCATTAGATTTATTGTCAAATCTCTATGAGACTCAAGATGTGACCACTAGATTACACCTTAGGAAGAAGTTCTTTACTCTCAGAATGTTTGATTCAACAACCATCACTTCCCACATCAACAGCTTTAAATCTTTACTAGATCAATATATCAACTGTAGGATGCACTATTCAGCATAGTGATGTCGTAATGACCTTACTTTTTTCTTTATCAAAATCTTATGAGCATTTTGTTGTGATGATCTCCACTCAACCCGATCTAACTCTTCAAAAGGTCATCAATCATCTTCGTCAAGAAAAAATGCGGAGAAAGACCAACAATCTATCCGTTAAAGATAAATCTCTAACATTATACACCAAGAAAAAAAATTGAAAGGCAAAAATCAAATGCAGAAACAACAACAGCAGAAGCCTCAACCTCCATTAGAGAGCAGTGAATCCAGAAGGCAACTCTTTTGCAGATATTGTAAGAGGGTTAACCACAACATCAAAGATTGTCGAATTCGAATCTACAACGAGGCGAAGAAGCAACAACACCAACAGCCGAACTCTATCAATGTAGTAGAGACTAAGGATCAAACCCTTGATGATGACAAACCATCAGAGCTGTTGATGGATTGAAAAAGTAGTAATGCAGGTTACGACAGTTGGTATCTCAACAATGGCGCTACCCAACATATGACACCTCGAAGAGAATGGTTTACTGAATATGTAGCTTACACTAGAGACAAATTCATCTACCTTGGAGACTCTAGCACCGTCCACATGGAAGACAAAAGAATAGTCAAGATCATATACAAAAATGCATTTTTCATTTCTGTTTTGAATGTCCTTCATGTACCTCAGTCATCTGAAAATCTCCTATCGATTTCATAGATACTGATGAGGGCTACGCTATTACCTTTTCTTCTGAACAATGTACAATCTTACACAAAGATTCTACTCTGACTACATGCACTCACGTTGAAAACTTATATGTACTTTCTAGCTCTATTTCATTAGCTACTACTTCTTATGAAAATGTAAACGATCAAACATCGCTATGGCATGCTCGATTTGGACATATTAATACAAGATTCCTTTCCTACATGCGTTGTAATAATTTAGTTCATGGATTGAATTTTTCTCTTTTATTAGATAAAAAATCATTTTTCTGTGAGTCTTGTATTTATGGTAAACATTCTAGAAGCAGATTCCCCATAACACACTCCATCAAGACAAAACATGTATTAGATCTTGTGCATAGTGATCTCTACGGTCCAATGCCAACTCCATCCTTAGGAAGTGCACTTTACTTTATTACCTTTATAGATGACTACCCAGATGGATGACAGTCATGTTCATAAAGCACACCAGAAACAGTCTTGAACCAGTTCTACGGTTCAAGAGGGGCCTTGGCTATCTTGGCATAGGACTTGACTATCCGATGTAGGATTTGAGAAGTGATGCGGTCTTTCCTAAAGTTGCCAACCATCATAAAGTTATTGAGGAGCTGGGTAGCAGCGTGTATGGCAGGCTCAATGATGGCATCTAGGAGGTAGCCGTCATTGGTCCAATGCAAATCATTTGTTAGGTCAATGTAAGGCTTAATAGCCTGTTTGGCCTGCTTATGGTTGGGTGAGGCTTGGGTACCAGACGCTATGTCTATGGCAGCAAGGGCGGCCTCCGTCACGTGCACCTTGTGTGTGGCTCTTTGGAAGGTGACGTAAAACTTGGATTTCTCTTCCTTCCATGTACTGAAGGCAAGAGTGATGAAATCCATATTGATTCTCCCAGAAAAGGCTCTCTCATGAATTTCCATTGCAATAAGCAGAGGCTCCGCAAGGGTCATCCACTGAGTGACCATGCTTGTGCTAGGAAGTATCATGATATCCGTTGCAGATGGGACATCACGATGGATAGTATAACGAGGCGACTGGGATGTATCTGTGGAAGACATGATGATCATAAACAAAAAGTAAAACGTGTGAGTGTATAATAGAAAATAGTTCCAAAAGTTTGGAAGGCTTTGGTCGCGGGAAAAATTGGCAAGAGCTTCGCTAGCACAAGTGAGGAATGAATCAAATTCAGCCAACTTATAGTTGAATTTGGAGGGTCCATTACACTGAATACTAGTTTGGCTAATCAGTTTTGAACAAAAATTTGTAGGCATGTACAGTATTGTGAAAATAGGCTATAAAAATTTCGGCGAAGGTTTTTGAGAATCTGAACCTATCCGGCGAACTTTTTCCAAGGTTGGGGAATGATGAACCTTCGCCCAGGAGGGTCCTTCGCCCAAGTACTGTCATAAATGCATTCTGTCAAGATTTGAACCTATGGCCAACCTAATTTTGACATTTTAAGACCATCTAGCATGTCAGCAAAGGTTCATAATGAGAGTAAGGTGCTTGACAAAGGTTCCCAAAATGGCATATTGCTAATTATTCGCCTAGCTCAAAAAAAAGATTTTTACTGGAAAAGAACCTTTGCCCAACTCAATTTAGATATATTTGAAGTGGATGTACAGTCTAGAGGCTCAGCTAAGGTTTTTGATACTGTATAGGCTGTATTTTTAGGGTTTTGGTGATTTTTTTGGTGTTTTTTGACAGTTTTTCTGATGTTTCTGAAAATCTGCTGGGAAGAATTGTTCACCTTTTAGACTGAAGGTTTTGTGATAAAACCAAAGGTGTCTGCAACTTGGCAAAGGTTTCCTGAAAGAGGGCAAAACGTTATTAGCTCTGATGACGATTTTTGCCTCCTTATGACCAAAATCTGACAGATTTGACCGATTTTTGTTGTTTTTTCTGATATTTCATATCCCAATGGATCTTAAGATTGGTGATCTGAATAGCTTACCTTGTTTTACAATCAGATTAGATTTCAAACAAGCAAATCCACTCAAATCAAGCAAAATCACTCCCAAACTAATCCTAAATGCGGATCTAACACTATCCATGCAATGACAAGATGCCTAATGCAAGCTAACCATCCAACAAACATGTTGCAAACTGAAAAATTGGCGTAGCTCCCCGACAACGGCGCCAAAATTGTAGTGGTTTTCTTTCCTTGCCTAACCTCAATCCAAGATCTAATCAATCTACCATCAAAGAGATGAAGTTAGTTGTCACACATAGATTCGTTCCCATGAGAGCGATAGTATAGTTCAGATTTCAGCATGATTGGAAGATTCACGTCTAACTCTAACATCCATTAACCCTAAGCATTAACACTACATCCACTAACACTAGATCCACAACAAAGATAGCTTATTCTTTCTCTCTCTCTCTTTCTCCCTCATAAAAAGTATAATAACATGCAATCCCAATAACAATCAGATCCAACAATTAGCAAAACACAAATGCATGAGAGATGAAGAAAAAGTGATAGAGAGCAAGGACATTCATCAATCCATTTCACAAGAGAACCAATATGCTTTATTGAAATGAGGAAATGAACATGTGTAGAAACTCGAGTTGGTCCCTTTTTATTGTAGAGAGGAGGACCCTGGCCTCTGAATCCTATTGGTCCATTTCTGCCTCCCTAATTATTCAAATTTAAAAAATAGTGGGAACCATCCAAATTGGAGGGAAACCCAACTTTATTCACTAACTTGACATTTAGGCCCTGCGACATTAAAAGTCCCGCACGGCCTAAAGTCCTTTTATTGACTTTCAACTAATCAAATCTCTATGTGATCATCGAGTTGGACTTACACACGCAGGGTGCCAAATCCCTCTCAGTCATTAGCTAGGATTAGGGTTGCCTTGGGATCTGCAAACCCTCCAACAGTCTAGTTATGGCAACTCCACTTGCACGGTTGTCTGAAGTAGAGATGTTCTCTAATGAAACTATTCAACAATACACTTATAAAATTTACAACATCGTGAAGAGTTGTGATCCACCTCTACCTACATAAATCATAATGATGAACGACTATGCCGAACTGTTCAATGAGATCAAATCTGACATGGGAGACTTGGCATCCTATATTTCATTTGTACAAATTTGTCAAGATGCCGCTCTTATGGAATCAAAGATCTCAATGGAGGAGGTGAACCATCCCTATTCTATTGTTGCATCATCAAATGGGGCATCAAAGAAACCAAAATCCACAACGTTAACCAATCATGCAAGAGAGGAAGACATGGCCTCACAGCAGAGTCAAGAGGCAGAACCAAGTGCCGCATGTCACAAAGTTGACCAGCAAAAAGATGACCAACATGAGTCAAAGGCTTGCAGAATGAAAATTCTTCAATCAGACGAGTGTGGATATTGTTTTGGAGACCATGCACGCACTAAATGTCCAGTACAAAACCCTAGGTTGAAAAATCAAGGGCATAATGTAGACCAGGGGGTTGGAGGTCAGAATCAAGAAAGGTCAAACTTATTGACGAGCCAACAAGAGAATCATTCAACGGATGTCAAGAGTTTTGTCCCGAGCACATCAGACAGTCCTCAATCGAAAATGGTGGAGTGGAAGTCTTGGTAATATCATCAGGCTTGTCCCCAAATTTAGCTGACGACCATAACAGCTTACCACTCTACTATGTGGAGAGTGAAAAGGAACATTTGTTACATGTGTATGCTTATCACCTCCGAGGGGATGGTATTCAGCGCATGGTACCATGTTTCGGATGTGGTGGAAGGCATCATCGATTAGAATGCCCACATCGAGGTGATCCAATAGTATTTTTACCTTGGTGTTCACAATGTGGCGTCAACCTCTCTTGATTTCAGGTTGCTGGACTTTTTCAAGAGTGTATTTGAATCTTAGATGTTATCAAAAGTTCACTTTTTTAATATTGATCTTTTTTATCAAGAAATCTACATTCTATGTGCTAGGATTTGCTAGAGAGAGAAAAGGAGAGGCTAGAGTGTTTCTAGATCTTTGTGATTTTTCTTGAGTTTCATTTGTTGATTTTCAAGAGAGTGCTAAGTGCATTGGAACAGGTTCAAAGATAAGACCAAATCATTGCAACATGGCAACCTCAAGTGGCTTCATGTTGGAAGGCAATGATAGGCTTACCTCAATCAACTATTCTACTTGAAATGTGAGAATGGAGTCCATATTGGAGATGAATGATTTGATGGATATTGTTGTAGGTGTGGAGGAGAGACCTTTGGCACCACAAGATCAATTGAGATATGACAAGAGGGCCAAGAAAGCTCTACATGTGATCAAGATGAATGTGACTAATGAACTTCTCAAGGAAGTTGGTAAGTGCACAACATCAAAGGAGGCTTGGGATTGTTTAAAGAAGCTTTATGAGTCCAAGTCTACATCTAGGGTTCTAACCCTAAGAAGACAAACCAAAGAAGGAGAAATTGCTCATGCTTTTGTTTTGAAGTTAAGGCATTCAATTATGAGTTAGCATGTATTGATGAAAGCATTAAGGAAGTAAAACTTTTTCAAGTTGTTCGTAATGGCTTATTGGTTGATCATGCTAATCTCGTTCGAAGTTTTGCTATTCAAAATACTTTGCCAAGTACGGTGGATTTGCAAGAGATTTTGGTTCATGAGGACTTTAGGCTTCAAGCAAGAGGTGGATCTACATCTACATCTCAAGATGGAGAGGAGGCCATGTTCATCAAAGGCAAGTTCAAGGGCAAAGGAAAAGAGAAATGGTCAAAGTGTCAAGATCAAGGTGAGCCTTCCACTTTTGTTGGTAAGAAGAAATATAGGTCAAAGTTAAAATGCTTCTACTGTGGAGTCAAAGGGCATTTTGCTAGTGATTGCTTCAAGAAGAAGAGAGATCAAGGTGAGAAGCAAACCAGCCTAACTATTGATGAAGATGGTGTTGATGAACAAATCTCAAATGCTGATTTTTTTATGTCATCTTGTTTATTGGCTAATCACGCAGAAATTGATCATGGGTGGATTGATAGTGGAGCTACATCGCATATGACATATCATGAGAAATATTACTCATCTTTTATGGCATTTGAAGGTGACAAGAAGGTGATTTACACGACCAATGATGGTGAGTGTGCAATCAAAGGGATTGGCACAATTCCTATTTCCCTCTCTACTAATAGGAATGTGAATTTGAGAGATGCTTTGTTCATTCCTTCCATTACTAAGAACCTTCTTAGTGTGAGTCAATTACTTGATAAGCAATTCAAGGTGGAGTTTTTGATGCTTGTTTGATCAAGAGAGAAGATGAATTGATTGCAAAAGGGAAAATGCAAGATAAATTGTTCAAACTTGATGTTTGTGTTGTTGCTAACCAGGTTGGATGTATGGAAAAAGAGCAAATGTCAATGCAAGAGGTGTGGCACAAGATATTGGGGCATCTCATTAGGAGAAATATGGGCCCTTTAAGAAATTTCACTTTAGAGAGAGAATGCAAACTGGTAACTTCTGGTCGTCATTTTTCGAGTTTTCGGCCTTGCCCGACGTTTAACTGGTATGGTTAACTTTAGACAATAGCTAGTTAAGCATGAGATGTAATAACTTCTCTTCATGCTCATTCCAAAATTCAGGACTAGAGCTTTAAGACTAAAGCGGGAGTAGTAGAACTTTTGAAATCGCTTATAGTGAAATATGAGGTGGGACGATTTTTCAATGAGACATGAACATTACAAAAGTAAGGTATGCTAGATCTATTCATATTGATTTATTGTAGTTTGAAGCATTTACATGATTGTAGCTTTTAACAATGGCAATGTTCCATTTGCATGTTGCTCTTCCGATGGAATGCACTCCAATTATTAAGAAAAATGCGAAAGTTGTAGAGAATGTTGCTGCAATAGTTAGAGAATTGAGAATGAATAATCATATGAATATAGATTTGTGGGTGGATGGATCAATTTATCTTAATGATCCAGCTACCAATTTGTGTCCAGATTTTAAGTCCGTAACTCATCTTCTCAGATTTGTATGTGAAGGAGATAGCGGATTACTTGGATATTGTCAAAGGTTGCGTGATATTGGAATGCATAGCATATCTTGTCTTAATCAACAATTACAGTTTGCTAATCAACAATTGCAACCTGCAAATCAGCAATTGCTCCATTATGTGCAACACACTAGTGCTGAAAACAATGCACTCGAGAATGCTATGTCAGAGTTGAATGCTACAGTCACTACTCTTTGGGGATCAAACCAAGAAATGTTAGAATCCATGGAAAAGTTGCGATCCGAGAGTTTAAAATCTGTTGTTGATATAAAAGTTATCAATAAGACAATGATGAAGAGGAAGTTATCGGTCTCGTCCACAAGTTGTGGCTAAGCTTTGTGAACATCGTAGAACATGTAACTTGTAGGACAAGTAAAAGAGTTGCAACAAAAAAATGCCTTTAAACAGGATAGAGATCTAATAAGGGTAAAGGTATAGGACATTTAAGGACCACAACCACTACATGGTGCAGCCACCATGTACATAATATAATGACGCTGGAAAAAACAAAGAACTATCCATGAGAGAGAGAGAGAGAGAGAGAGAGAGAGAGAGAGAGAGAGAGAGAGAGAGAGAGAGAGAGAGAGAGAGAGAGAGAGAGAGAGAGAGAGAGAGAGAGAGAGAGAGAGAGAGAGAGAGAGAGAGAGAGAGAGAGAGAGAGAGAGAGAGAGAGAGAGAGAGAGAGAGAGAGAGTTGTTGATACGACATACAAAACAGACCAAAAAATTTGACACAAGTTCAAATATTTTAATAAATCATTGTGTGCATTGCAAATGACTTCCTAAAATTTTAACTTCTCAATTTGAATGTCCTTTACATCAATTGAACGTATCTCAAAAGAGAAGGTGTCTATGCATCAACCTGATGGATTTGTTGAAAAAGGACAGGAGCATAGAGATTGTCATCTAAAAAGAACACCTCATAGCCTATATCAAACACCACATGAGTGACACAATAGGATTGAAGCATGTTTTTGAAGAGGATGATAAGAACACACTCATATCCTAATCTATATATTATGCTTTGGAGATGTGATTATTTTAGTTGCTCTCTATATTGATGACTTGATTATTGTGAAAAATAATCAAAATGTACTGGAAATAATCAAGATAGATCTTCAAGCATGTTGTTAGCTTAAAAAAAAAGCGGTAACATGATCTGTTAACCTTCGACAAATATTTGTCGAACCTTAGATAGTCTCTTGATAGATATTTGTCGTTTTTGTCGAGCCACTTGTTAGCGATTCTCGTGTAGTTTTGCGCACTGTGTGATAACACGAGTAGATATGCAGAAACCAGATAGATGCATGGATGTAGATTAAAAACAGATTAGAGAGATGATGATTGAGTATAATCCAACCACCCCTTCCCGCCAATCAAAATCCATAAAAGCTTGGATCTTCAAACTTAGCCTTGCACAAAATTTGTTGTGTGCATCCAAGCCCCAACACCTTGGTGAAAATATTTGTCATCATGTCTTGCATTCAACAATACTCCAAGCTGACCTCTTTGTTGAGAACTTTGCTTTTGAAATAGTGATACTTGATTTCAATGTGCTTACTCCTATAATGAGATCTAGGGGTGGCTGATAAAGCAATAGCACTTTGTTATCACATAAGACAATTGTTGAAGCATATTGTTTTAGACAAATGTACGATAGTAAATATCTCAACTACACCGCTTTCTTAGTTGCTTGAGAGGTAGCGATATATACTACGATTAAGTAGATGAAAGAGACATTGAAGTTTGCCTGCAACTGTTCCATGAGATTGGACTGTTGTTGAGGAAGAATGTAAATCCATATGTGGATCTACAAGTGTCTGCATCTCCTGCCCAACTATTGAGCATGTTGAGTTTGCCATTGTCAATTGCTCCATAATAGATGCATTGATCCATTGTAGCTCCAATACATCTCATAACTCTAATAAGGGCTTTTCAATTTGTAATAACTGGATTAACCATGTATTGGCTTAAGGAATCGATTAGAAAAGATATGTCTGGTCTGGTACAGATCATTGCATACATGAGAGAACTTATTATTGAATGATACGGGTACTCTCACATATGCTCTTTCTCTTATTTTGTTTGAGGACATTGGTCCTTTGACAATTTGAGTCTTGAGTCCATTTGTGAGTGAGCTAACTTGCAATTCATCAAATTATATCTGATTAGAATATTGTAAATGTACCTCTAATGAGTGATGTAAATAAGTTTTTTCTCTCTCTCTCTATCGATTTGAATAATGAAACAATAATGAGCTTCATCTAGATCTATCATGTCAAATTTCGAGGACAACATCCCTTTACATCTTTTATTAGTTCGACACTATTGTTGAATAATAGTGTGTCATCTATATACAAGGTGATAATAATAAAAGAATGCTACACTGACTTGAAGTGGACATACGAATCTGAAGTATTTGGATCATACAGCGCTCGAAATCAAGAAGATCAATAGATGATATTGTGGCTATTATGCACATATCACTCTCAATGTTTGTATGATCTCGAATGAATTACTGTCTGGTATTGCTCGTGTATCTCATTCACCTTTTATCAATTATGCACACTGGTTCAATTATGTTGAATGTTGTATTAATCTATAACGTAGATCAGCAGTGTCTGTCTACTTTTTGGAGGATTGTAGGAATGATATAGTAGACAGTGACCAACAATCATATCTGAAATCCATCCGAATTCATTTTGTTCGCGATTAATTTATTTTTGCAACAGTGGTATCAGAGTGTTCTTGACGTTTCTGAGTTTTCACACTTTTGCATCAATTTTCAAATCTGTTGCAGTAGCAAATGACAATAGAAGTTTGATAGAAGAATGTTTAACTGCTGGACTGAACGTCTTAGTGTAGTCGACGTTCTGTACTTGAGAGAATCCTCTAGTGGCAAGTCGAGCCTTTCTTTGATTGATACTTCCATCTGCCTTGTACTTGATTTTGAGCAACCATTTGCAATCAACTAAATTTATGCTGGTAGGTAATTCAACAATTCTCCATGTCTAGTTCTTGATAAGAGATGAATACTCTTTATCCATAGCTTCTTTCTAGAGATTGAAATCGGGCTAACTGAGTGCATTTTCAACAGTCGTCGGCTCTTGAACAAGGTAAGTTGCAGACTCGTCGATATACCTGTTAGGTGCTCTGCTGACTCTTGTCGATCTTTTGGGTGATGATTGAAGTTGATCTTCATCATGCTGTAGTTGCTGAGAACTACAACATCATCATCTTCAGCTTCGTCGTTGATAAGTTGTTCGTTGGGAGTATACAAGTTTGGACCTTCAATAAGAATAGTCAAATTTGAAACTTGAAAGTTCGATGTTCCGGAAGAGTTCGAAAGTTCGACTATATGAGCTTTGTCTTTACCATTAAGGTCGATAAACTGATCTTCAATGAAGACGACATCCCGGCTAGTGAAAATCTTTGACTCGACAGGATCATATAACTTGTAAGCTTTATCTGAAATAGTGTAGCTGATGAAAATAGACTTGATACTCTGGAAGTTGAGCTTCTTCCAGAGATCATGTAGAATTTGCGCATAAGTGATATATCCAAAAACTTGTAAGTTTGATAAAGAAGGTTTGGAACCTGTCCAAACTTTGTATGAGACCTTTAGTAGAACATCTGTTCCAAATATAAGAAGCTGCAGTTGAAACTACTTTAGCCCATAAGGACTTCAAAAGTGTCGCATGTAATAACATGCACTTTGCCGATTTGACTAAGTTTCTGTTCTTTCTCTCGGCAAGACCATTCGACTGAGGCAAATAGGAGGTAATGTATTGTCGCTCAATGTCGTTGCTAAGGCAATACTCCTTGAATTCGGTAGAGATATATTCTCCCCCGTTGTCAAATCTCAGTGCTTTGATTCTTTTACCAGTTTGATTTTTTGCATGCTCTCCGAATTGTTGAAACTTGTTGAAAGCCTCCGATTTCTGCTTAATGAAATAAACAGCTGTTCTTTTCGAATATTCATCAATGAAGGTAATGAAATACCTTGCATCAAGCAATGACAAAGTTTGCATTGGACCACATATATTTGAATGAACAATGTCTAACAAATCTTTTGTTGCATGCCTATGACGCATGCCTATGATTTTTCTAAAGGGAACTTCAGTCTGCTTTCCAAGGATGCAGCTATGACAGACAAGGAGGTCGACTTTGTTAGATGGATAGTCGAGATCAAGTGTTAGGGATCATTTAGACATGTATGAAACAAATGTATGATTCAAGTGTCCTAATCGATAATGTCGTAGTAATGCTTTATTGACAAAGACAGAGGTTTTCAAGACTTGACTGGTATCAAAATAACAATGTGCCAATCTATATAATGTTTTTCCATGTCTCTTGCCGAGTGCAAGGATCCTACTTGTCCTATCAATAATTCGACATTGATTAGACTCGAACTCTACCGTATGACCTAAATCAATGATTCTACTTATTGATAACAGATTTGTAGAGAGTTTAGAAACATACAAATCATTTGATAGTAGTTTGAATTGATCATGCTGGAATTTCAATCTTATAGTACTTTCACCTTTGATAGTGTGAGTGCTATCGTCGCCAAGATGAACGTATCTTATTATACTGTAAGACATATAGGAGTGAAAATTTTCACGATGACTGGTCATATGTTGATTAGCTCCATAATCCAAAAACCAAGAATTATCCAATAGTGCTTTTCGATCTTTGACCATTCGTCCATGTCGATGTCGGGAGGTGCAGTGACAGCTTGTAATATTTATAGAATATCTTCTTCTTCGATTGTATTGTTCTTGACTTTGGGTCGACTTCTGATTTGATGCGGACTACTTAGAGCTTTTCTGCTTCCGTCGTTTTGAGCCTTTGTTGACATATAGAGCATGAGATGATGAAGTCGACGAAGCGTCTTGACTTATTCGATTATCTTCTTACAACAACATAGTTTTAACTTTGGTAAGAGTTAAACCTGAGTGTGTCGATATGATCATCACCCAGTTCTCATAGGGCAAGTTTGAGAGCAATGTCATAAATGTGTCTTGATCTTCTATGACTAATCCAACAGCGGCCATTTGTTGTAAGAGATTCCTAAACTGGTTAATGTCATTCTAAATTGAATCACCATTTGACATCTTGAGAGTGAAAAATTTCTTCATAGATGTCACTTAGAAGTTACGTCCTTCACATCATATAATGAGCTCAGGATGTCCCATACTTGTTTTGAAGTTTGAGCTTCAGATATGTGACCAATTTGAGTGTCCGATATATTGAGAATAATAAGCACGAAAGCTTTACCATCATTTGATTTCCACTTTGAGTCAGCTGTGCCATCTTCAGGCTTCACTTCTATACCTGTGACAACATCCCACAACTCATTGGCGATTAGCAAGGTCATTCACAAGTAGTAACTGGATCCATTCACCTTGTCTATAATAAGACCAGTTTTCACTTTGAGAATCCCACGTGTTTTAAAGCTAATGACTTGATCTAACCATTGTTAGCAAGTAATTGCCGTGTAACGTAACTAAATAAATAATAGCTCATTACGACTAAGTGTCAATTGTGATCGATAGAAACAATTTTTTTGAACCATCATTTGGATAAGCCCATGCAGTATTCCTAACTAGTATAAAGAGTCGATCATTTATGAAGTTATAGTAAATCAAATAAATGAAATCAAAATCAACTGATGATTGATCATAGAGTATAAAGTGCTGCTAATTAGCAGAAGTTATCAAATAGAGACGATCAATGTTTAGAGCTAGTTTCAAGTACGCGGTTGCATCCGTTATTGTCTTGTGCTCGTTATTCATCTGATTTGTACATGCTACTTACTGAATCCAATCCTATGATCTTACAACATTCAGTGTCATGTCAGAATGAATGCATGCTTATTTGTTTCACTGTTATCTGATTTCGTTCTCTTATAGTTTTGTTTGATCTATCGAACACTTTCACATAGCAATATTATATCAGTTTATGTTTGTCTATGTAATCAATCTCATAGATTCTACTTGATTCTAACTTTGAAATCAATCTCATGATTTCAAAGTTAGAATCAAGTAAAATCAAATGTGACGCATGTTTCAATAATATGGTTCAAATTTTATTGGCGTAGTCATGCATTGAAGAGAAAAAATCATTCCATAGAGCTTGATAGTTGTATTTAATGAATTTTGTTTTTCTATCTAGAATTATTTTCTTTCTCCAACATTTTTGACAGTAGTCAGCTCTTGAATGACATAACAAGCAAACTCATCAATGTACCTATTAGGTGGTCTATAATCTCTTGTCGATCTCCTGGGAAGTGACAAAGGCTGATAATCTTGTCATTGGTTCTGTTGTTACTGATCTATAACATCTCCATTTAATCCACCATTGATAGGCTGATCATCTATAGTCGACGTATTCAGTCCTCTAATAGAAATAGTCATATTGAAAATAGGAGTGTCCGATAGTGTGACTATCAGAGTGGAAAAACTAATCCTCGATAGATACAACATCTATGCTGGTGAATATGTTCAATGTAGTGGGATCATACAACTTATAAGTTTTGTTTGAAGAAGTACAACCAATGAAAATGGACTTGATATTGTGGGAGTTAAACTTCTTTTGGATCTTTTGTGGTATTTGGTCATAGGCAATACATATGAAAACTCTTAAGGTTAGATAGTGATGGTTTGGAGTCTGTTCAAACTTCATAAAGTGTTTTGTCTAGAGCCCTTTAGCCGAACATCTATTATGAATATAAGTTGTAGTGGAAACAACTTCAACCCACAGAACTTAGGTAGTGTCACATGAGCAAGCATACACTTAGCCACTTCAACTAAAGTTTGATTCTTTCTCTTAGCAAGTCCATTTGACTGAGGTGAATAAGGAGTAATTAATCATTGCTCAATGCCTCAATACTCCTTGAATTCGGTTGAGATGTATTCTCAGCCATTGTTTGACCTTAGTGCTTTTATTCTTTTACCAGTTTCGAGTTCTGCATGCTCCTTGAATTGTCTAAAGAGGTTGAAAGCCTCCGATTTCTGCTTAATAAAATAAACAATTGTTCTTCTCAAAAATTCATCGATAAATGTAATTAAGTACTTTGCACCAACCAACGATAAGATTTGCTTTAGGCCACAATTATCTGAATGAGCTTATGACTTGATATAAATGAAATTCTAGTATGCTTTCCGACAATGCAACATTGACAAACTGGAAAGTCAATTTTCTTATCGAGATCAAGTGCAAAATATTGTCTAGAAATGTCCAATGCAAACGCATTATTCAAGTGACCTAGCCTATAGCACCATGGTAATGCTTTATTAGCTAGAATAGAGTATTCAAGACTTAACTTTTCATAGAATAACATTGACTCAATCTATATAAGTATCAATGACTCTTTCCTAGTGCAAGGATCTTATTCATCCTATTTCTTCTTCTAACGTTTAGAGCCTCTGTTTACATATAGAGTGTGTGATATTGAATTCAAAAAATTGCCTCCACTTCTTTGATTGTCTTCTTGCAACAACATATCGATAATCTAGAAAGAGTTAAATCTCAATGTGTCGACATGATCATTACCCATACTTCTTATGTAGGTGGCAAGCTCAATAGCAATGTCATGATCACATCTTGATCGTCAATAGTTGATTCAACAACTGCCATATACTATAAGAGATTCTTCAACTAATTTATGTGATTTTGTAGCAAACCATTAGATATCTTGAGTGAGAAGAATTTTCTTTTGAGATGCAACTTAGAAATCATGTCCCTCACATTATATAGTGTTCTCAAGATGTCCCATACTTATTTCGAAGTTTGAGCTTCAAATACATGTCCAATATGTGTATATGATATATTGACAATGATTAGCGTAAAAGCTTTACCATATTTCAATTTCCATTTGAAGTCGGCCACGTTGCCTTCAAATTTCAATGCTCGTCGTCGAATGTGAGACTAGCTTTACTTTGTGAATCCATTTGAAAGTTAGTTAGACGATAATCCAAATGATATATCGATGACCTAAGAATGAAAAATAGTATTTGATTATATCGAGACACCGATCTCATGCAACACTATGATTGAAAAAATAATATAAATGCTCTAATAAATATTAGATATATGATAATAGCTATGATACCATGTTGGAGAAAGGAAAGAATGCTAGATAGGAAAAAACAACATTCTATAGATGCAACTGTCGGGCTTTGCGAAATGATCCTTTCTCTTCAATGCAGGACCACGCCTATCAAATTTGAACCATACTATTGCGACAAGTGTCATGTTTGATTCTACTCGATTCTAACTTTGAAATCATTAGAATCTACGAGGTTGATTATATAGACAAACATCTGATATAATAGTGCTGTGTGAAAGTGTTCGATAGATCAGACAAATCTATAAGAGAGCAAAATCAAATAATAGTGGAACAAAGAAGCATACATCCATTCTGATCACATAATACTGAACACAATAAGACTGTTGAATTGAATTCAGTAAGTAGCATGTACAAACCCAGATGAATAGCGAGCACAAGACAATAGCGGATGCAACCGCATACTCAAAACTAGCTCTGAACACTGATCGTCTCTGTTTGATGCACTTCACCTAATTAGCAAGGCTTCAACAATATTCTATGATCAATCATAAATTGATTCACTTTTTATTTTTGATTTGATTAACTATAATTTGGAAAATGATTAGCTATTTATACTAGAATGTCACATGGGCGTATCCAAATGAAAGTTCACGACAATCGTTTTGGTCGCAATTGGCACTTAGCCATATTGAGTTGTAGATCATAATTGGCAACTAGCCATATTAAGTTGTCAATTATCTAGTTAGGTTACATGGTAATTAGTTACTAACAATGGTTAGAGCAAGTCATTAGCTTCAAAATAAGTGGTAACATGATCTGTTAACCTTCGACAAATATTTGTCGAACCCTCGATAGTTGCTCAATAGATATTTTTTGTTGTCGTTGTTGACCCACATGTTAGCGATTCCCGTATATTTTTGTAAATTGTGAGATAACACGAGTAAATATGTAGAATTGGATAGATGAATGGATGCAAATTAAAACATATTAAAGAGATAAATATTGGGTATAATCCAACATGGTCGAATAAGACCAAGGGTTGAAATAAGATAAGTGAGTCGAATTTTTGATTTCGACCCTCGATATCAAAATAGACATTGACTCGATTTGATTCGACCCGTTGATCCAAGCCAATGATCAACTAGTTTCAGATCCAATTCGACTTGTCCCAAGGTCAATTCTACTTCGACCATGAACTGAGAAACACTCTGTTTTTGCAGTTTCTTGAAGTGATTTCAACCAGCATGTTGTTCCTTTTGCCCGGTAGTGGATTATTGCATGGAGTGAGGTTAAAATGCAATATTGTTAGTCAATGTCAAAAGGTGTGGATTGGATAGCTCTTACAAGACAATTTTTACAAATGGCAAGCATCTAGCTCGGTAGGGGCCAAGACTGAAGCACCATTGCGAAAGGAAACTCACTTTATAGCTAAGGTCCTTCAAAACAAGGTGAGGATGGTAGAGTTGTGTATTGTGGCCAGATCAACGTAGACTAAGAACTCGACCACTGCTTCATTGATGTATAGAAGCCATGAGCTCCATGTTTTGGCTTATCCAATTTTTTAGCTATGCCATGTTAGATAAGCTATTATGACGATTTGATGAAAGTTCTTGTGCCCCCCTCTTAGATGAGTTTGAGGCTTGAGAATTAAAATGAGTTTTTTATTTTTATTTTGAATTTTCTAAAATGCAATATTTGTTTTTTTATTCGACAATTTGAATTCGTAGTCTGCGTAAATCAAAGCTTTTCGTGATATATCAATAATGTTGTTAGCTTTGTCACGAGAATGTTACTCTATTGTAATGATTGACTAGAAGATGAGGAGGTGTCACTCTTGGGTGAATTCAATGATCTAAGTAAATTTTTTTAATCTTTTAAAATAAAATCTTTGTTTTAATCAATGCCAAGATTCTGGTGATACATCAATTACATTGTATAGCTATATATAATAATATATATTTATACAAAATCCCAAAACACCAAGTAATTCCTGAATTAAAAAAAAAAAAAATAGCTCAGCTGATAATATCGGTCTATTTTCTAGGGACATTACAAAGCCATGGATTCTTTTTCCGGCGCACAAACAGGTAGCCCAGAGGCTTCTAAAAAAAGGACAGATGTCGAGATAAAGGCGACGGGTTTGTCGTCTGAAAAGAGGTGACAAAATGGCGCTCCTCACATAATACACAGAATTTTCGAGGAGGTAGCGCTCTTGCGCTCGAGCAAGCGCGTCTTCGATTTGATGCTTCTCCCGTCTTGAATGCACGCCCTCGCGAGCATGGCTTTGCATTTTACGCCATCGCCGGTTGTGGTGCATCGGGCCGTTTCCTTCTTCGCAAGACAGCAACAGCATAATTTGAGATTGACCTCCGCTTGCTGCTGTTTTTCTGCCAATTCTTTTCGAGGCTTGCCCTTTCTTTCACCATGTACGCTTTCATCTTCAATATCTAATCACCCTAAGGGTAAGATTATTAATAGCGTAATACTTTGGAAATTGTTCTCTGTGCGTGTTGATTATTCCCCCATGGGCCATTTGCTGACTGTCTAGTTTTGGTTTGTTTCTTTTGATAACAAGTATAATCCATTATGCCTGTCAGTACATTGCCAGGTCATAAAAAAATATCACTAAGGGTAATATAACAACAATATGCCCTGGAAATTCCTTTCTGGACATTGCTGTGTGTGCTTGTAATTACCTCATGAACCATTTTGTAGACTGACTAGTTTGTTTGTTTCTTTTGATCAGATATACTCCATTATGCTTGTTCACTGCATTGTCAGGTCATAAGAAAACACCATTTCAAAGGTAGGATAAGAACATAACGCCTTGAAAATAAGCTTGATGTAGACTGACTAGTTTTGGTTCGTTTCATTTGTGTGTTGATAAGTCCCGCAGAGTCCTTTGTAGACTGAAGAGTTTTGGTTGGTTTCTTTCGATAAGTATACTCTACTATGCCCATCATTACATTGTCAGATCATAATAAACGTCACCTTAAGAGTAAGATAAGAACAGAATGCCTTGGAAATTGCCATCTATTTATTGATAAGTCTCGCACGAGTCAATCGTAGACTTACTCATTGTGGTTCGTTTAAAAACAAATCCATTATGCCTGTTCACTACATTGTTAGGCCATAAGAAAATATCATATGTAGTGGTTTTTGATTCTAAGCCTTGTATGATATCGCATGAAAATCTTACAAAGTTTGTTAGAGCATTCGAACAGGTGGCCTGTGCCGTATTTAATTTCTCTTCTTTCAGTTTTGATATTCATTAGATTTTTTTCTCAGAATCTAGGAAAAGTTTCAGCCAGTTGTCATGGAATTATGTTCTTCATGAGTTTATCAAGAAGATTCTGGATAGCTGGTCAAACTTATGCCATCATGATTATTGTCAGAAGTTGGATGTGCTGGTGGTGTAATAGACCACATATGTCATTTCTTTTTTTATTATAATAAAATAATCAAAGATGCAGGCCGCGTTCCGGAACGCGATCCAGGATTTCCCATTAGGGTTTCCCGGGGGGTTTTTTTTTTTTGAAATTTTTTTGTTGCCAAAATGGGTATCAAATGAAAGGTTTTTTTGAGAGCAGTTTATCTAGTTTGCCAAGATTTTCAAGATCAGTGCTGTCCAGTTTTGGGCCATTAAGTGATTTTCTATATAACAGGGTGTTCAATCGAATCTGAAATGAAATCATGTGCACTGTACTGAACGATATCAAACTTGACAACGGTCATGAATCATAGCAAACCATTGAAGCCATATTGAATCTCTCTCTCTCTCTCTCTCTCTCTCTCTCTCTCTCTCTCTCTCTCTCTCTCTCTCTCTCCTTGTAGAATGTGATAATTACCATACCGAAGTAAACCATGCTGAAGAAAACCATATCGAAACACAAACCAACAAGACACAATGTAAAAACATGACTATATAATGCGGGGCTCAAGGCCGTAAAAAAGTATAGTGATGTTTGATTAACAATATGTCTCATAAACACTGTACACAGTACAACTAAGACTCGTCCTCTAACTCAAAGTCCGAGTCATCGGAGTTTGTGGAATTGCCAAATAGGGAGTCTGCAGATGATGTTGAGGATGTCATGCGTCGTGGTGAGCCTCTGCCTCTTCCTCTGCCTTTGCCTTTACCTCCAACTTGTCCCCTACCTCTCCCTCCTGCCCCTTCTTGGTTGGCTCCAACTGCTCCTCCTCTACTGCTCCCTCCAGGTCGCCCTCTAAACTTTGATCTCGTACCCTAGGAAGGCCCTATGAACTAAGGGTTGACCTAGCCCTCATCTGCCTGTGATACTCCGATCCGCTTTACAAAAAATGCCCCCAACCCACTCCCCCCCTGGAACGTCTAGGTCACTCTCTACACCTAGGTGCAGGAATGGCAAACTGTGCTCTTAGGTCGAACGTATCATAAATTTGATGCTTGAGTCTCACTGCTGCTAAATCAACTTGATTGGAGTGAACGTCTTCTATCCACTCGTCCTCCTCGTAACCAGGCCCAAACGCCTCTCCACCCCCCGACAGCTCATCATGTCCCTCCTCCCCTCTCTCCCGGTGTCGAGCTGCTCTCCTGTGGCGTCGTGTAGACCGTGCCTCTACATTTGCCTGCCTGTGCAGGTCATGATAGATCTCATCCTCGAGCTCCTCCTTCGTAGGTGGTACTCGAGGAGCAGCAATTGTCGTTTGTACCATGTAGGAGTCAGGGTTCACCTGCAAAAACAAATAGGCATGGTTAACAAACTTATCCATTATCCTTGAAACGCAAGTACATCAAGCAATACCGAGTAAGTCACTAAGTAACTCACCTCAATCAAGCGGTCACCCTGTGTGCATGTGTGTCTTAGCATGCGTCCGTTGGTGTTCACGCACACCCACCACCTGCACTGCTCAATGGAGAGTTTGTTTCTCCTCTTTGTGTGATGGCTGGCCCGTACGCTCCAGTTCCGCTCACAGGTGGAAGCTGAACAGTCTTGTGAGAGGACTCTCTTTGCCAATCGTTGGAGGTCAGGAGTACTTCGGCCATGAAAGCTCCACCATGTCACAGGCACCAACTGATCATCTCTCAACTGACACTGCTCTCGATCAAAAGGCCACAGGGCCCCCCTGGCCCCGCTCAAACTTTATCATATCTCGCCTTTGTTCTTCAAAGTCGGGCATGTTGGCAAAAGAAACAGAAGTGGCGTTGTCTGTGACAACTTGAACCACGTGATCTGCCCCAATCTCTTGCACTACATCTTTAATAACTAGGAAGAGTAGCCCACCAAGCCTTTGAGTAGATGTCCACCGATGCCTCCAAAAGCCTCCAATGTGTCTCTCCTCCAATGCTCCTAAGATCCTTCCAAAAGTAGACAAACAAGATGGCCTCAAGAATTTACCACCCAACCATAGCTAGATCCAGGCTTCAAGCAAGACCTATGTAGCACCCCCTTGCTAAACCACAATCATTACCATCACAAACACATGCATGCTCAAGATCCTACCCCCATCTAAGTCCCATACCAAAGATGGTGATCCTCACAAGAGCAAGCAAGCAAATTCAAAGCTCTCTACACACTAGCAATCCACTAGAGGATAGAAGCAAGTCACAATACAAGAAATCTCCCCTCAATTGGGCGCCCTCTCCCTCTCATATAGATGGCCAATGACACACTCCAAAGCACTATGGAATGCATACACAAGCCAACAAGAAATGGGTAGGCAAATGAAGGGCCAAGAGGCTCACAAGTTAGTGGAATGTCAAAAGACACCTTCCATAACTTGTGGGTCTTGAATATAACTTCTTGGGTTCTTTAGGGGCATCTTGGGACCCTATTAGGTGCGCTGGCTAACTTTGGCCCAAGACCTATTATGTGATCATGGCTCAAGGTTTAGGAAAATGACCAATTCCCATGGTAAGGTCCTCCTAACACCTCACTAGGTTCCATACCTCCATCCAGTAGACACCTACGTGCCCTTTTCCAAGGAGTACTTTAATGCAAAGGCACCTACCCTTAATCCAAGGGTACTTCTTATCCAAGGGTGACTTGCCATTTAGCCCCCAAGACACTAAATGGGTACAAAGGGGTTAAAGTACTGCTAGTTACATAGGTATGTAACATTCTTTCCCCCTTAACTTAAATTTTTCGTTGTAGGAAAAAATTTGGAAAATTCTTTTGGAGATCAGTCTCCTTTTCCCAAGTATCTCTTCTGACTTGCCCCTCCACCTGATTAAAAATTTCTGAAGCACTCTATTCCTTAGAGTTTTCTGCCGGCTATTAACAATTGCCTCGGGTTCAGGTGGTCCACTCGCGGACTCATCACGAAGAAGCTCTACTAGATCTTCTACAGGGACCAGCGTTTCCCCGACCTTCAAAGAGTGTTTTAACTTACTAACGTGAAAAACAGGATGAATTCCAACATTAGCTGGAAGGTCTAGTTTGTATGCGACCTTGTTAATCACTTGGATAACTTTAAAAGGATCGCAACACCTAGGTGCCAACTTTGCACACTTACCATACTTACCTAGACACACAGTCCCAGATTACATCCTTCTTCTCACGCAGGAGATCGCGTTCTGATGCAGACATGACTGACAGCGATTGTGACGACATTCCCAGACCGAGGACGCAGAGGCGACGCACCACCCAGCCTCAGGCGACCATGAGAGTTACACGTCCCACCAGGCCTCCTAGACAGAGACGCACTACATATGCTCATACTCATCGACGACGCCAGCATGCTCCAGCGCTTACTGATGTTACAACTCGCATCACATCCTTCTACAACATCAGCACAGTCCTGACTTCTTGACATGGATACATGTGATTTTCATGCACAGGCTTTTTCATTTATGTATTTATCTTAGCCTGTACCAGATTTTTTTTTTTATTATTACAACATTGGAGACGCTTTAGACGCTCTTATATGCCTTTTGGCATGGAAAAGACATTAATAAAGCTTTCTTCTTTCTCTCTCTCTCTCTCTCTCTCTCTCTCTCTCTCTCTCTCTCTCTCTCTCTCTCTCTCTCTCTCTCTCTCTCTCAAGAAGCAAAATTTGTTATGTGGACCGCGAATTTGAAATTTTTTTGGCGATCCAGGACCACGTTTGTGGTCCCGGATCGCCGGCATTCTGAATTGCGCGATCTGGAACGTGGTTGCAGCGGATCGCGATCTGCTGCAACTCTGAGAATAATACTATTTTGTCATAGGGAGTGTTTAGGTGCACGTTTGTGGACCATGTGTTGAATTTGATGGTGAATGAATACGGAGAGGGCACCTCCTTCACTTTTTCCTAATCATAGGGGTAATTGCTGTTGACCTTGTTTTTTTCTTGATTATAACAAAATGATTTTATTTCGTCATATGGAGTGTTTAGGTGCATGTATGTGAACTAATGTGTTAAATTTGATAGTGCTTTTCCATAATCATAGGGTTAAATTGCTGTTCAGTTTGTTTCCTTCTTCATTATTACAAAATGATTCTATCTTGTCATTTATAGTGTCTAGGTGCATGTTTTCAGCATCTTTGGTAGAGACCTGCTTTTTGGATTTTTTACATTTTTTGGGAGGGAGATAGTTTCAAAAGGAAGGCTCACAATCAAAAGTAGTCTTTTGGATCACAGGTACTCAGCTAGGAAAATTCGCTAAGCTTGGTATAGGTCATCATTTTAGAGTCTGCAACATGGCAACATCGGGGGCTGCAGAAGTCCTAAGTAAAGATAGCCTTTTGGAGTGGGCCCAGAAGGACGAACGCCGCATGCTTCATGTTGTGTATCGTGTGGGGGATCTGGAAAAGACTATCAAGTATGATGCTTGTGTTGCCTAACATTGCTGATTAGATCTTGTTTCCAATTTAGCTTTGTCAAAATATGCTTCTAATACTGTATCTTGTTGTCAAACATTTAGACTCTAGGATAATAGGTCCTTCTGTTTATGGGCTTATAAGCTGGTCTTTAAACGGTAAAATTTCTAAATACATTCTGATGTCTTGAAACTGATCCGAATCTAAGATCGCTGGTTCAAATTTATGGATTTCTTGTGGGCTGTGTATTGCTGTTCTAGAGGAAGTGATATGTACTTTGGCTGCTGCAGATTTTACACAGAATGTTTGGGGATGAAACTTCTGAGAAAGAGGGACATTCCAGAAGAGAGATACACTAATGCCTTTCTTGGTTATGGTCCAGAGGAGACTCATTTTGTTGTTGAACTGACCTATAGTAAGTTGGATAAACATGTCGGAGCCAGATTAATATTCATATGCTATTTAATTGAAGTTTGACATTGTCGAAGTATTGTTTTTGCATGAAGTTTCTTGATGTTCTGAAACTGTCACTTATTCTGATGACGTTGAGGACTAGCAGATTTGGGGGTGGACAAGTATGGCTCAGGGATTAGATTTATGTATGAAATTGTTGCTTATAACATTTTTTCTTTGTTTTGGAACAAGCAGATTATGGAGTGGACAAGTATGACTTGGGGACAGGCTTTGGACACTTTGGCATAGCAGTTGAAGATGTATGTTTGTCAGTCTATCATATGTCTGTGCATAACGTTGTTCAGGATTGTCAATCTTCGGTTACAAGAGCAAGCTATTGAATTTTAGGTTGTAAGCAATGGTTAATTTTGTGCCCTATTGTTTTCCGCTTTTTCCACTTATTAAAAAGTTTTAGAAGATTTCATTTTGTGTTATAAGGTCACATGAGTATGCTGAACAACCTTGAGGTTTTGAGTCGGGACTATGCAAAGGATCACACAAAACATTATCTGGGTAAGAATAGGGAGTTTGTCGCAGCAGATATCCTGTTAAACAATCATAGTTTTTCTAAAGGAATGGTTGGTTCGTGTTTAAGAAACATAATTGCACAGTGTTCTGGACCGTACATTCTGCAATGGTTCCAGAATTTGGCATCCCTGGGGGAACATTCCTTTTGCAAAATAACAAAAAGGGGTCAGCAAATTTTGTCTTTGGTCATCTCAATCTGTGACTTGAAAACAATCAAAGAAGGTATCGATGAACAGACAACTTGCTGATAGATGCTAGGCATATACGTGTGCATGCCCTGCAAACTCACTTGTAGAATCTACATAGTATTTGACATGATACATCATACATAACTCAGAAACATCTCTAGCCACTGCTAAAAACTGGTTGTTGAAATACGTACTGTGTTTCCATTCTTAAAACATAATCCCCAAGTTACTAATATGCCTTGGGCAAAAAACTATAGTAGATAAACAACGTTGCATACTACTGAAACTTGGATGACAATGTAGAAGTGAATTTATATAAAACAGTGTCATGAGAAGAAGTCTAGGAACTAATACACAAATGTCCTGACTTATGAGCCTTGCATAGCATTGAGCAGTAGTACCTACATGATCTGGGATGAATACGAAAGAGCTATAATCTCAAGACATCATCGTTGTCATCCTCAAATGACAACTGCTGTGTATCACTCAAAGATGAAGAAAATGTATGCAAGTGAATCTTCTGGAGACATTTGTTTGACCCATGCTTCCCTCTGTCACTTTCTCAAGGCTGCCATGACCCCTCTTTGACCGTGATTCCTCTACCTGTGATGCTGCTGCTGCTGCTGCATGCGTCTACATGCACATTGCAGATCCATTAGCCTAACTACCGAAATCTCTGGGCCTTTCTCTGCTCTGCAAGTAGGTGGTGTGGCCTATGCTATAACTTGGAATAAAACCCCAACCACCCCCCCCCCCCCCCCTTTCCATTCCATTCTTGTCAATCTATTTGCCCAAGCCAGGAGGGGGGAGGGGGGGACACTAGTGGCATTTTTGCTGTTCAGATCCAGCTTCTCTGGCAGCGTGACAGCTCACTATGACCATTATGGTGACTCTATGCTAGTATTATCCTTTACAAAATACATGGAGTTAAGGTATAGAGCCTCCCTTTCCTCAGCTTTGTCTCAACCTCATCCTTTCCCTCAAATGCTTCAATCTCCTTCTTAGCTCTAGCAATAGACCTGGTCATCATACTCTGCCTCCGCTCAAGTGCCATCTCACTTTGAAAAAAAAAACACCACACCAGCCTCAATGAGTCTGATGGCTTTTGTGCTGGGATCTGGAGAAAGAGTGAGAATAGTGCCATACAACTTTGCAATAACGTGACCAATCATAAGAGTTCGACATTTACTAGGATTTGTGGGATCACCATTTTTGTGTATGGGATGAATGATGTTATTGCACTAAGAAGAGGGAAAACCAGAGACAACGACCTGATGGAGTCAGGTGGCTAAGAGGGCTGACAGCAAAATAGCTGCATGGATCAGTAATTCCAGACCATCAATATCCCTGGCTTTATAGGTTTGTTTTCTTGATGGCATTATAGACCATATCAGTAGTGAAGAAGGGTGAACTTAGAAGGTCTAGGGGAGATGGAAATGGGTGTGTCAGTATGAATCGTATATAAGGCGGTGGCATATCATTTCAGATGCGCTGGTCATCAAGGAGTGGAGGTGGAGCACGGAATGAACTCAGGCCAAAATGTGCTTGTGGAAGGACTGTAAAGAAGCCCAATAAGTCGTCTCTCTTCCGACTTGTCATAGGTTCGCTTCTTGCGGCGAAGTAAGCGGGTGGAGAGTAAAAGATGGGGTGTGTGCATGCGTGCTTGTTGGACAAGGTGATGGTGGGAACGACACTCGTCGTTATACTAAGTATGGCGTACTGATCTGGACCTGGTAGGTTTGGTAGATTTGTGTTTGTGATTGTGAGGTTTGGAAGGAAAGGCTATTGCTATGGTATGGAGTGCTGTAGTAAGGAAGGAAGCTTCTGCTTCTAGCAAGCTGTGACATGGGAAGATGTCGAAGCAGTGGGATAAGCGAATGTTGATAAACTGGTGCAAGCGAGTGAGCAAAGAAGTATTTAGATGCACAGTCCAGTTATGGGGGTGAGAACTGCTGAGATGAAGAAATAGTACCAAGACTAAAGGAAAGGAAGGAATTATCAGAGAGAGTGATACAAAAGTCATGTATGACTGAGATGGGGATGATGGTGATCCCATGAGCTAATCAACAACACTATGTCTGCCATTGTGAGGATAACAAATATATCTGCTCGAATCAGGCCAAGGCCCCCAGGCCAGGGCCCAACAAAAAATGGCTAGCTCATGAGCTTCTCCTAGCTGCAATCGGGACCCTCTATAGGTGGTAATAGGGCCCAAAATACCCTTTGAGGTCCTGGCAACTCTCAAATCATCTCCATCAAGGGCATGTACACCTCGTCAGTAGGATTATAGAAGTTTGTTTGTCGTAAGGCTGTCCTGTAAATAAAGTCATCAAATGAGAAAGACGTAACCTCGCTTTGCATATTTGATAATAGCCGTAGAAAGATCGATAGATGCAAGGTTAACCAATACCCTCCGGAAAGGAAGAGGACACTGGAGGGAAATAACAAGCTGCAACAAAGATGTCAGACAGGTTGAAAAACTAAAGCACAATAGCAAACGAAAGTAACCATACAAGATTCATACACAAAAATATATTAGCTGAATCGAAAAACTCTAATTACTGATCAAAATGTGCATACAATCAATCTACTCATAAGCGATTGTGCTACTATGCTCAGTCTCCGCAGACTTGCACTCATACAGAACCTAATGTTATAAAATGAGTGTGCTACAATGATCAGTCACGATGGACTTGCACACGTTCTGCCATCTCTCTGCCATCAAATTCTCTACGTCCTTGAATTGTACAATGGTTTTCTAGATCATCATTAACAAATTTCCACACCTAGATTACGTAAATTACCTAGATGGTAGTTTCAGATAATTAAGAGTGGTCAAATTATTGATGAGGGAGAGTCAAGGGGGAGCAGAGAGCGAAGAGATCATCTAGGATGTGTAAGTCACAGGAAATATGTGAACTACATTATGCTTTTATGAATATACTTGAGACAAAGGAGACACAGAAGAAGCTTCAGAAGAAGATTCATGGAGGCAGACCATGTGTGAGGAGAGTGCTTTGATAATGAAGAATGAGACATGGGATCTCGTGGAGTTGCGTATTGGATGTAAATGGGTTGACTGGACAAAATTCAAATTTGATGGAACCATAGACAAATACAAGGCAAGGTTGTTTGCAAAAGGTTATGCTTAATCGGAGGACATTGATTATGAAGAAATCTTTGCACCAGTTGCAAAGATCAATATCTTGAGGATAGTTATAGCTTTGGTGACTTATTTCGTGGGACATTTAGCAGATGGATGTCAAAAGTGCTTTCTTGATTGGCTATCTTGAAGATGAAGTATATAGGGAGCAGCCAAAGGGTTTTGCGGTCAATGGAAAAGAGAACGTGGTCTGCAAGTTAAAGAAAGCTTTATAAGGCATTGATTTCCTTTTTCTCACGTTTTTGCAACTCTATCATTAAAATTCTGAGCAACTAACATAAATAGCTTCTGGTAGAGACCAATAACAAGCTAGAAAGGGAGGTGTGTTACTTAGGGTTAATGATCGTCAAATAAAGATATAAGAGTAATCCCTTCAAGAGTGATTTTTGGATCATCAAGGCTTCGACATCCTATTCACCGCCTATTGGGGGAGGTGATCTCTTAGATACAAATTGTGCCTTGCTGTCCTAGAAGAAGACCTATTGTTCCATCTCCCTAGCTTCCTGAAAGGCTTTTTTGTGCTCTTGAACTTGTCAAAGGTGAGATCTTCATCTATGAAGATATGGGTGTTTCTGAGCTTGATTCACTACCAAAGGGCCTCATCTATTCTCCTGTCTGGTGAATGTAATGACCAGTGTGGTGTAAAATTTCTTTAACACAGATAGCATTCAATCCTTGGCTTGCAAGCAGTTACAAAAACATTCAAAGAGGATGGATCTCTTCGTCTTCATGTATTGCCTGGGATCATGCATTTTATATGTATACATGATGACTGTAGTTACCAGCAAATGTGGCAAACTTTGCTAACGCGTTTGCAAACATTGCTCTAAGAAAACCCTAAAATTTTTGGGTGTGTTTTCTTTGTTTTCCTTTTTTTTGGGCTTGGATCTTTGTATGGGGATCTGGAACAAATACATTCTACATGCTATGTTATACACAGTACGGTATACAAAATAGCCTTATAATTTATACGTATTTCTGATTGACTTTACAACTTTACAATTAGTGATTAAACATTAGGCTACATGCTACACTGGTGACTGTACAAGAGGACACAAGCTTGAAAATTCTGAAGCAGTTACTCATTTTTAAAATTTGTCCTCATTGAACCACCAGCAAATGGGTTTGCAAACGCACAAATATGAGTTTGCAAGTTTGCCAATGCCAGCAAACGTGTTTGCTGGTTGACCATAAGCTTCTAGACCTTCGTTATGAAATTTTTTGGGTTTTCATGACCTGTTCTATCTTCCTAAGTGAAAGAGACTGTCTTGCCTTCCAGCTGGAAAAACAACCCAGCAGCACTTATAATTATAAGACAAATGTTCAGTAAGAGTTTTGGAAGTTTTCATACCTTCGATTCAAGATGTCCTGTCTTTGAAGCTGACCTGTTACTGATCATTTCAGGTTTATAAGACTGTAGAGCTGATTAAGGCAAAGGGTGGAAAGGTCACTCGTGAACCAGGTCCTGTCAAAGGAGGAAGTTCTGTGATTGCATTCGTTGAGGATCCTGATGGTTACAAGTTTGAGCTGATTCAGAGAGGCCCTACACCTGAGCCTCTTTGCCAAGTGATGCTTAGGGTTGGAGATTTAGATCGTTCCATCACCTTTTACGAGAAAGTAAGTATACTTTATGAGAAAGTAAGTTTGCTAAGTTCAGAGTTTTATATACATTTGTTTGTATTGGGTCTGGCTGATGCACCCCTTGAAATAAATGGCAGTGAATTAATACCTCTTGATCACATAAAGGCTTGTGATAATCTGAAGATGACTGACCTGGTAATTGTTCTTGAAGGCTTTTGGCATGAAGCTGCTTCGTAAGCGTGACAACCCTGAATACAAGGTAGTTTGAAGCTCTGTGGTTTTAATAACAGCTATAGTTTCACTTGTTTGGTGCTGGTATCTTTAGCCAAAGTAATTCCAGCAACATCAGATAAAATGCTAGCTAATGCTTGGCATATTTGTAGCATATTCTATTTATTAAGTTTTGCCATCATTTGTGCAGTATACAATTGCTATGATTGGTTATGGTCCTGAAGATAAGACTACAGTCTTGGAGCTCACATATAATTATGGTGTGACAGAATATGACAAAGGAAATGGCTATGCGCAGGTACAATGAAAAGATTGGCCTCTTTTTTATGGGATTATTTGCTACTTGAAACTTTCACTGTAGAATACTAAATGCTTGGTTATTATCTTTTCTTTAAGCACAAAAGTCAATTTCCTTGTTTTTATTCATAATATTTTTACGTTACACTGTAGAGTCCTACAATGGGTTGAGAATTGGAGAGTCCTTCATGTCCTTGTCCTTAATGGCTTGCACTAGTTATTAAGAGTGATGAACTTTTGCATGAGCTGTAGTCGAAGACCTACTTCCAATTTTGGCATCTCTGTAGTTGTAGGGCTTATCTGGATAGTGCATTGGCTCATGGGAACTGATGGGCCTCGCTGCACAATACTTGTAATTATTGCTAGACAATATGGCTGATTGGGCCCTTCTAGCATTAGGAGGAGGTCACTTAGTCTTATTACTATTGATTTTGGTGAGCTTGGTCAGTCTTATCATGCCTCTTTCCATAAATCATTGGACCCTACAGTCAGCTTCGAATAGGCGTATGCCTCTCGCTTAAGCAGATGGTTTGATCATCTACTTAGGTATTTTGATTTGTCTATTTGTTTCTTTTTCCACCTATATCTTAAACCATGTGAAATACTTGAATGCTTCACCCTTATTCTGGAGAAGATTAATCCAGGTCTTCCACAATAGTCATCAACAAATACCATGAAGTAATTTGCTCCCCCATAAGACTGAGTTCTCATAGGACCACACAAATCTGTATGAACAAGTTCTAGAACATTTCTCGCCCTGAATGTACGTGACGGAAATTTCTTCATATGATGTTTTCCTAAGACAGCTCTCACAAACCTTGTGATCAGAAACAACTTGAGGTAAACATGTAACCATGTTGTATTTCCTCGAGTCTTGTAGACTTTCGTAATTCAGATGTCCAAATCTCTCTTGCCACAACTTACTCAATGATCCAATATCTGCAATGCTTGCATGATGACCCACCACCTGAGTTCGAAGTTTGTACAACTTTCCTGCAAGTACACTCTCAGCTAACACTTCATTATCCTTCCTCTTGATGAGACACCGCTCTTCATCAAATTGCACCACCATGTGTTGAATAGCTGATACTAAGAGTAAGTTCTTCTTGATTCCTAGTACATCAAGAACGTCCTTTTTGTCTCCAACCTTTACTGAAGGTAGTTGAACCTACATTTTACCGACTCCCTTCATATCATATGAGTAGTTGTCTCCCAACTTCACATTTGATCCATCATCTAGTTTTTGAAACTAGACAACCACTCTTGCCTAGGCGTCATATGCTTCGAAGCTCCTGAATCAATAAACCAACACTCCTCTTCCTTCGAGAAGGGGTGAAGTAGTTAAGACGACAATTTATTTTTTGAATTGAAGTCCTACAAAGATTGTAGAGAATCAAACTCTATAGGAAGCTTACACGGATCGGAAACCAGATGTAAGTCATTTGAGAGTGTTTGGAAGTATTGCTTATGCTCACATACCTGAGGATTCAAGGAGCAAATTGGATTCTAAGGCGACCAAGTGATTATTCCTTGGATATGATAGTCAAGAGAAGGGACACAGGTTGTATGACTTGGAGGGTAAGAAAGTCATCATAAGTAGGGATGTGATCAATCCAAGTACCTAGAGTGACCTTGGTTGAGAAAGGAAAGAGGAAGGAGAGATCCAAGTATATGGGATACTTATTCACCTCCTACTTCACCAGGTAGGAAGCATCCTACATCATATACTAGAAGATTGCCTAGATGGTACTATGAAACTATCAAGGATAGTGTCATTATGGAACAAGGAGAGTCTGGTACACAAGGAACTAGGAGATCTACTAGACTTGAAAAGCAACATGAAGATCATGTTCGACAGGAGGATCGTCATAAGGATGGGCCATCTACTTTCAAGGGCAGTGGAGCCTACTGAAGAGCAAGTTGCGAATATCTTTACAAAGAAAAGTTTCAGAAGTTTAGAGAACTTCTAGGAGTAATAACAAAGTAAACATTAAGGGGGAGTTTTAGGAATTGATGTTTAATTCGTATCCTTGTTAGTTTGGCCATGCCTGCGTGCATATTGTAGGGGCCATTTCTATTTATAGTAAATTCTAGAGACCATATAGTTATTCGTGCATGTAGGTGGGTGCATCACTACAAGTGTAGAGCTTGATTTTATTACTTAGTAAATCATTATGATTCTTTACCCAAAATAGATAATAATAGTGGCAATTAGCCTTTTACCTTTAGCTTTTGCTTTTTGGCTTGGCTTTTCACAAGCTATAGAAGAAGTATTTAAGGAGATTGGCGCCCCACCATGACTTCATTCCATTTTGCTCACTCTTCTGTAATCTAAGTTCTCTTCATTTCTTATGCTGATCTTGGTGTGTGTGTGTGTGAGTTCTAATACGATTAGATAATCCTATTTAGAATTTGTAGATCAAATTATGACAGTAGTTATCTACATTGAACTCCTTAAGAAAAAGAGGTGGAGAGTGAGAGTGAGAGTGTAATTGGAAGTCAAATATTGAAATTGATTGTAGCTGTCTCAGAAAATTTGTTTTCTATTTTCCAATATTCAATTAGAATTTCGAGGAATCAAAGATTCTAAGAGGAAAGGTGGATGATAGTGTTACAATCCTACTTACTGCAAACCCCTAGGTGTCGGTTAACCACAAGAGACCGAACGATTCACGTTCCACCCCGCCATAGGACCTAATCCGGGTCCACCCACCGTGCCCTGGCCTGTGATCGTATCAAGCTGGATCCGACCTCTTTCCCAGACGGCGTCCCATACCACCGCCTAGGCTCTCAGCCATCTCCTGCCTCACGCTAGCAATACATTCTGGCCGTGCACACGTGCTCCATCCACCTCCTCCTAGGTAGATAGAATGGATGGCAAATGAGTCCTCCTCCCCTTGTATACCTCCAAGGAGAGAGACTCCAAGCCATGTGCACTCCTGGATCATGACACGTGGCAACCATGCAGGTTCACGAGTGACCGGTCAAGTCTACAGGCCCAGTCATCCAGTCTCAAGTTTGGGTTTGGGACCCAAGGGAGTTGGGTCCCTAACATTCCCTCTTCCTTAAAAAATTCCTTATCTAAGGAAGGAATCCAGGGAATCTCAGTTTAAGGTCATGTTCTTTCTCCCAATTATCGTCATCCTCGGATCTTCCTTTCCAATGAACCAAGTACTCAGTTACCTGCCGGTTACTGAGCCCATGTTGACGTACATCAACAATGGCCTGTGGTTCAGTAGGTACAAAGGATGATAGGTCTTCCAGTTGAATTACGTCCTCCTGAGGCATCAAGTCATCCTTTCCACCAAGTCGTTCCTTTAAACGACTAATGTGAAAAACTGGATGTACCTTAACACCTTGAGGAAGTTCCAGCTGGTACGCATTCCGATGGAGTGTCTTTACTATACGGAATGGCCCCGTCGCTGAGTGCTTTGCGCTATTATATGCAAATTCAATCATTGGAAGGTACCTTTCCCAATCCGACTGTCTTCTGGAAACATATGCTCGAAGCATATCTTCCATAGACTGGTTTGTCCTCTCTGTCTGACCATCCGATTCAGGATGATCTGAAGACCCCAAACTTAGAGTGGTCTCTAATTTCTCAAAGACCGCTTGCCAGAATTTGCCAGTGAACTTTGGATCTCGATCACTAACAATTTCATTCGGCAACCCAAACAACCTGAACAACTTTTCCACGAAAAGCTGTGTAAGTTCAGAAGCTTTGACAGTTTGCTTGGTTGGTATGAACTGCGCCATTTTAGTTAACCTGTCAACTATTACCCAAATGGCATCATTTTGCTTCCCCGTCCGAGGTAGCCCAACCACAAAGTCCATGGAAATGCTTTCCCACTTTCTTTCGGGAATTTCCAAGGGCATTAACAAACCAGCTGCCTTAAGTCTTTCAGCTTTGTTAACTTGGCATTGCGCACACTTGCTAACATATGCCTCCACCTGACTTTTTAAATTTGGCCAGTAAAAGTTCCTTTTTACTAAGTCAAGTGTCCTTTGAGCGCTAGGGTGCCCTGCACACGGGCTGTCATGACATTCATGCAGGATTTGGGCCCTTATATCATCATTTTCTGGCACACAAACTTTTCCATTCCGGAAAAGTAACCCATTCCTAATGGAATAGTCTCTTTGTATCTTGTCCTGAGGAGAAATCTTGGAATCCTGCATTCCAAGCTTATCACTAGATCTAGTAGACCCTGCCAGGATGTCTAGCCAAATACGACCGAAGTACCTATCGGTCTTACACAAATCTCTTAAGGACAGATACAACTCAGATTGGATCTCAGAAAAGCTTAATTGATTAACCTCTCCAATCCGGCTTAAGGCATCCGCGACACTATCAATGTCATAATGAAATTCTTGGAGCATCTCTGACCATCTGGCCTTACGACCCCTAAGGTCGACCGCATCGTTAATATACTTTAACGCTTGATGGTCAGTAACTATGGTAAACTGGGAACCATATAAATAATGTCTCCAAACTTTCAGGGCATGAATAACAACAAAAAGTTCCTTGTCATAGGTGGAATACCGCCTTTGAGCAGGGTCCAACTTCTTACTTTCAAAAGCTACCGGACTACCATCTTGATATAGGACTGCGCCTATAGCATAGTCACTGGAATGCGTTTCAAGTACATATGGCTTGTTAGGATCCACTATGTGTAAATTAGGCGCTGTAGTTACACAGTATTTGAGGTTTCAAAACTCTGATTCAACTCTTCAGTCCAAGTAACTGGAGGACTGAACTTACTGTGTCGGCTAACTCTTTAGCCCCTTGACGACATTCGTCAAGGCGAATGCAATTAATGCATAGTTCAAGATGAATCTATGAAAAAACCCCGTGAAGCCCAAAAAGGACTTAACCTCTCGGATGGTTTTAGGGATAGGCCATTCACGTACTTGTCGGACTTTATTTGGGTCAATTTCTAACCCATGGTCCGAAATAATGTGACCAAGTTATTATGGAAGAACACACATTTGGACTCCTTGGCAAAAAGCTTCTCCTGTCTAAGTAACTTTAATACGGTCCTGAGATGCTCCTCATGCTCCTCCAAGGTGTTACTATAGATGAGGATATCATCTAAGTAGACTATTTCGAACTTCCCCAGATATGGACGAAGAAGATCGTTCATCATCTGCTGGAAGCTCGCTGGAGCATTCGTCAAACCAAAAGGTAAAACCAGAAACTCATGATGCGTACCTAGTTCTAAACCTGGTTTTTTCAATATCCTCAGTTTTTATGTGAATCTGATGATACCCTGATCTTAAATCGATTTTGGTGAAGTACTTTGCACCATGCAATCGATCAACCAGTTTATCCATTCGCGGCAAAGGATAACGGTTTTTAATCGTTAACTTACTCAACTTTTTAAAGTCCACACAAAGACGAGTACCTCCGTCTTTTTTATCAACAAGGAGCACAGGTGCCCCCCATGGAGATTTGCTAGGCCTAACATGGCCCATCTTAAGGTAATTTTGCAGTTGCCTAAAAACCTCATCCGTAATACTCATCCTATATGGATACAGTGATATAGGAGAACTACCAGGAATCAGTTTAATACCATGGTCAACACCCTAGAGGGGGGAAGTCCCTCAGGAAGCTGCTCAGGAAATACATCGTTAAATTCTTGTCTAAGTTTCCTAAAAATTTCACCTTCCGGCGAGTTTTCTTGTTTTAGGTTATTAGACATTAATTCCATTTGGAGATTGTAAAATTGCAAACTACGTTCTTCATGGTAAGTAAGTTCTTTTAACCAACATAAATAAGAACTGCAATCCACAATATCCATACATTTAACAGTTTCCAAAGCAGAAAGCATATACGGAGTAGAAATATCTACATTTCCATTCAATTCTATGAGTGAGCCGTTATGTAAAAACGACAAACTGTGTTACATAGTTTTTCTTCATAGACTCGTTCCTCTCATAGAACCATTCCTTACCAAGTATAACATCTACCCTATCTAGATTCATAATATGAAAGTTTAATTTATCCTTATAGGCTTGAATCTCTATTGGTAGACGTGGGACTATCCGGTCCCAAACTTGGCTTTCTGCTCCAGTTGCCAGCTTCACTGTGTATCGGTGGTCACTTTGCCTTGTTTCCACCTTTAGCTTCTGCAACAAATTAGCGTTAAAAAAATTATGCGTGGAACCATCGTCAAATAAAACAGTTACGGCTTGGCCGCCCACAACCCCCTTCATCCGAATGAGGTCATGAGGGCCAAAAACAGCCGTATTAAAACAACAATGCTCACACACAGAATTACCAGCAAAGGAAAGATCTACACTAGATATGCTAGAGTTACCTGGCGTCTTAAAAGATGCCCCTTTAGCTTTCCGTTTCTTTGGACATTCCTTCGCGACATGACCTGGTTCCATGCAATTGAAGCACATATTGTCGCTTCTGGGTTTCATGAAGGTTTCCTGGTCCAAGGTAGATCTTTTCTTCGATTTCCCTGAACCTGAAGCCCCTTCCTTTGCCTTATCTTTTGATTTCTTTGGAAAGAAAGGCCTCTTACCCTTTACGTCGGGCAAGACACCAGTCTCAGGCTTAGCCATTGTACGAGTATCATCGTAGATTCTGGCGAAGCGAACAACATCCTCGAGGGGAAGAGGCTGGTTCCTCTTGACCTCTAGCTGGTGGTCTCTTGGCAACCCCAGTATAAAATGCAATTTTACTAACAAGGGATCTATTCTAGTTGCAAAACGAGAATAGACCTCTTGAAATTCTTGTAAATACTAATCCAGGGGCCGGTTCCCCATATGGATTGTTGCATACTAACAGTAAAATTCAAAATCATCAAGAATAGGAAGGAAGGCCGCCTTGAAGGCCTTACAAAAATCCTCCCAATTCCTAGGAACTTCAGGCTTACCCCTTATATCTTGCCACCAGGTAAATGCTTTACCTCGCAGGTACATGACAGCGAGATTGATCTTGTTGTCCTCGGATGAATCGTGCATGGAAAAGTGCGAATTCCATCGATCCAGCCATTGCAAGACCACCTCCGGGGTTCTATCCTTCTTTTCCCCAACAAAAACTTCAGGAGTGAACAAGGGTTGATGCACCAATTGCCTTAGCTGCGTCAATTCCTTGAGATCCTGTTGATTCTGACTGTGCTTAGCTTGCATATCCACAATTTGTTGTTGTGGACTATTAATAGCCAGCATCAAAGCATCAGGGTCTAAAACAGAGGCAGGTACTGTAGCCTCAAGAACAGGGGACATAGGCTGTGTGGTAGGAGTAGGCTCCATTTTTTCAAAGAGAAAAGAGGTGAATTAAGAAGAGATGATAGAAAGGAATCAAAAGCTACTCAAGGAAGATAGATACAAAGCTACTCTTGCTGACTCTTCACAAACCAGATGGTATTGTCCATGGCTACCAAGAGGAATAAGAGAGAGCAAGAAGAAGGATGCACCACCACCTCCACCTCTTCTTCCCAAAAAAACTCATGCATAGGAGAGGTATGCCTCCCTCTCCATGCTTGCTTACCACTTGCCAAGTGATTTTTCTTTGCTACCAAAACTTGATCACGATCAAGGGATTGATTAGTTTCTATCACCACCCGTCAGAAGCACCGAAACTTACAAGAGACACTTTACAGATCAACGCACCTGCTTTCAGCATGCATTGGCTCTGATACCATATGTTACAATCCTACTTACTGCAAACCTCCAGGTGCCGGTTAACCACAAGAGACCGAACGATTCACGTTCCACCCCGCCATAGGACCTCACCGTGCCCTGGCCTGTGACCGTATCAAGCTGGATCCGACCTCCTTCCCAGACGGCGACCCATACCACCGCCTAGGCTCTCAGCCATCTCCTGCCTCACGCTAGCAATACATCTTGGCCATGCACACGCTCTCCATCCACCTCCTCCTAGGTAGATAGAATGGATGGCAAATGAGTCCTCCTTCCCTTGTATACCTCCAAGGAGAGAGACTCCAAGCCATGTGCACTCCTGGATCATGACACGTAGCAATTGTTGAAATAAATGCCTATTTTGCCCTTTAAGGCTTGTATACTTGTAACTTGTAAGTTGTGCATAAGACATGGGGGTAAAACATTTATGTACATAGTACACCCCACTTGTGCTAATTAGGCAAGTAATATCAAGTAGGTTGAGGACCCATGTGGGTTCTAGAGATAGAATTAGCAAGACACCACCTCTATACATTACATGCTAAATGTAGCCCAAAGTTTGGAGGGGTTTCCATGCCCTACTACACTTTGAGTAATCATTCAAGTTGTGTGAGCTTTGAAGTCCTCTCTCTCTTGCTTTTGTGTTCTACTCCATAGCTGTTTTTTTTCAAGCTTTCATAGTGTGCTTACTATGCTGTTATGATACTCCATAGCTAGGCCTTGGAATTTGTCATTGTATCGAAGCAGGTTATGTTGCCTGTGGTGTGGTGAAAGCTTGGACCTGTTTTGATCAGATTCCTGCCATTCCTGGAGAGCAGCTTACCTTTGAGGAGGGAGCACTTTTTGTAGGGGCATCTGATCTCTGTGCTATCTGCATGGTTGGAGTACTGTTGGCAAGGGGAGTATAGGGAGCCAAAAAGTTTCTAATTTGGGACAAATTTTTTAGTCTTTTTGGACAGCCAGGACTATAGGAGGGCGCTTTCTATAGTGGGGACTTCAGTGAAAGTTCTGAGTGGATCTTGGACAATGGCTAGGACAGCCATTCAGGGGGATAGTTTCAAATCCAGAAGCTGAGGGTTATTGAGCAAGTGGCTGCATACCCTAGTTGGGTGAAAACCCCAGTTTGCCTTTTGTGTTTTATTTCTATCCAGCTATGTCTAGTCTTGCAGAGAGCATGCTGAGTGAAGCCAGCCGGCTTGATGGCACTAACTTTAGCATATGGAAATTCAAGATCAAGAACATTCTTGAAGACAAAGAATGTTGGAAGCTTGTGACAGGTGAGGAGCCTGTTCCAACATCTGAACTTGAACTCAAGGACTATATCAAGAGAGGGGAAAAGGCACACAGGATCATCAACATGTCAGTGAGGGATAATGTGATTCCTCTAATCAGGTCAGCCAAAGGGCCTGTGGATGCATGGCACATTCTTTGTGCATTGTATGAGATAGCAAGTACAACTAGGTTTCTCTACTTGAAGGACAAGTTGTATACTCTCAGAATGGAGACATGGGAGACAGTTATTGATCATCTTATGAAGATTCAGGATATTAGATATCAGCTTTCTGTACTTGGAGAGTCTATTGCTGACAAAGACTTGGTGCCAATAGTTCTGAATAGCTTGTCATATGCTTATCAGAACTTTGTGATGATGATATCTGTGAGAGAGAAGATCCCTACCTATGAAGAAGTCTATGGTCTCTTGTTACAGGAGGAGATGAGGAGAGTTAAGTTAATCTCTCCAAGAGGGAAGATTTATAGGAGCATGCCTTTGCTTCTAAGAAGAAGCAAAATCCAGCCAAGGATAAGAAGAAAGGTAAAGGCAAGAACAAAGGAGCACCACAAACACTTGAGCAAGGAATGGAGAACTTGCAGATGTCAGAAGCACAATCCTCCTCGAATACTTCTTCCACACCTCGAAGGAAGGGGAATTGCAATCACTGTGGTAAATATGGACACTTTGCTTTTGAGTGCAGGAAGAAGCTTGCAGAGCAAAAGAAGGGCACAAAGAAGCAAGGAGGAAATGTTGTTGAGAGTGTTGCAAGAGAGGAGCAGAGTGACATAAGGCAAGCTGAGTTATTCTCTGTCGCATTGGCCTCACAAGCTACAACAGGTGGTTGGTACATTGACTCATGTGCTTCAAAGCACATGACCCCTCATAGGGATTGGTTTGATACCTTTGCAACTCAACACACGAGGTCAAGAGAAAGGGCACAGTACCTGTAAAGCTTCCATTAGGAGAAGTCAAAGTCATTAAGAATGTCTTATATGTACCAGGACTTGCTAAAAATATTCTTTCAGTAGGAGCTATCACTCAACAAAATATGAAAGTAGAATTTGATGCTACTTATTGTCTTGTGTTGGACTTGAGTGATAATTTGAAGGTTGTGGCCAAAGGATTGCAGGAAGATAATCTATACAGGTTGTACACTTCTATCCCTAGTCAGCATGCTTATACAGCAAAAGGAAGTGATGTGGATAGATTGTGGCATGAGAGGTATGGACATTTTGGCTACCAAAGCATGCAGGTGTTGAACCGGCATCATATGGGTGGAGGGGCTTCCAATTGTTAAGCCAAGCTCTTCAGTTTGCGAGGCTTGCGCAACAACAAAGGCTTAAGTTTCCCAAGGAGAGCACTACCAGGGCAGCAGGCATACTTGACTTGGTACATTCAGATTTTTGGGGGCCAACCCAAACCAAATCTGCAGGGGGGGCATATTACTTTATGACCTTTATTGATGACTTCTCACGCAAGATTTGGATTTATTTCTTGAAGTTAAAATTTGAAGCATTCAAGTACTTCCTGCATTTCAAAGCTTTGGTAGAAGAACATTCAAGAAAGAAGATAAAGATGCTCAGGTCAGACGGTGGTGGAGAGTTCATTAAGGCAGAATTTGTGGAATTTTGCAAGGCCAATGGGATCAAAAGGCAGCTTACAGCTCCTCATACCCCTCAGAAAAACGGCGTAGCAGAGAGAAAGAACTGAACTATTGTGGAGTGTGCAAGGTGCATGCTCAAGGCAAAGGGGTTGCCCAACTGGGGCGAGGCAATGCACACAGCAGTGTTGCTGTTGAATAGAAGTCCAACAAAAGCTGTGGAAGGCAAAACTCCAGAAGAGGCATTTAACGGCATCAAGCCCAAGGTGGGCGCTTTGCGAGTGTTTGGTTGTACGGCCTATGCCCATATTCCCAAGGATAACAGGAAGAAGCTGGATGCAAAATCAGCAAAGTGTATTTTCTTGGGATACAGTGAAGAAAGCAAAGCTTACCGACTTTACGATCTTACTAGCAAGAAGAGGATCATAAGTCGAGATGTGATCTTTGAAGAAGATCAAACACCTCCTATAGAGGAACTTGAGATGGAGGATGGTACAAGTGAATTTGTGCCAATACTTGATGATCCACATCTATATATTGGGGAGCCTCAGGATGATCATATGAGTGATCAAGAGGAAGAATTTGAGGAGGCTAGGAAGCGGAAGGAAAGGGGCAAATCTGTAGAGTCCTATTCACCGTCTTCATCACCAACTGCAAGGAAGAAGTTTCCCAAGTGGTATTGGCAAACTGTGTAGGATGGTTTGATATTGGATGAGGGAGAGAGCCGCAATCCTCAAAGGCAAGCCCAACAACATGAACACCAGGAGACAAACTATGCACTTATGACTACTATTTTGGATTCACAAGATCCGCATACATTCGTTGAGGCAGCAGATGAGAAGGTATGGCAATATGCTATGCAAGAGGAGTACGACTCCATTCTCAAGAATGATACATGGGATTTGGTGAAGCTACCAAAAGGGAAGCGTCCTATTGGCTGTAAGTGGGTCTACAGGACCAAATACAAATCGGATGGGAGCATCGAAAAGCATAAGGCAAGGCTGGTTGCTAAAAGCTATGCACAGAAGGAGGGCTTGGACTATGATGAGACGTTTGCACCAGTAGCTAAGATGACGTCTATTTGGTTGGTTTTAGCATTGGCTGCATTTTTTGGTTGGGAGGTCCATCAAATGGACGTGAAGAGTGCTTTTCTCAATGGACAGTTGGCTGAAGAAGTCTACATGGAACAGCCACAAGGTTTTGAGGCTAAGGGCAAGGAAAGTATGGTATGCAGGCTTAAGAAGGCCTTATATGGTTTGAAGCAGGCACCCAGGGCCTGATATAGTCGTATTGATAACTATTTTGCCAAGGAGCAATTCATAAAGAGTCAGTCGGATTGCAACCTGTTCGTGAAGGAGGAAGATGGGAACATTGTTTTGATAGTTCTCTTTGTGGATGACTTGGTCATCACGGGTAACAATGGGCAGCTTATTGAAAAGGTGAAGGCTCATTTATCAAATGAGTTCGAGATGAAGGATTTGGGTTTAATCCACTATTGTCTTGGCTTGGAGGTTTGGAAAAAGGAAAACTGTGTGTTTATTTCCCAAGCTAACTATGCATGTGAAGTCTTGAACAGGTTCAACATGCAGGATTGCAAACCCGTTTCCACGCCCATTGATACCACAATAAGCCATCTAGAGATGATGGCACTCCTTTTGTTGACGAGACTCTTTATAGGCAGCTTGTGGGTAGCCTGATTTATCTCACCACTACGAGACCAGACATTTCCTATGCTGTTGGTGTAGCAAGCCAGTTCATGAGTTCTCCAACTGAAGCACATTGGAAAGCAGCCAAAAGGGTTTTGAGGTATGTCAAAGGGACAACCTGCTATGGGATTGAGTACACAGATGACGGAAAGCTTCAGCTTGGAGGCTTTACCGATTCGGATTGGGCAGGTGATAGGGATGATCGAAAGTCGACCACAGGTTATACTTTCAACCTTGGTTCAGGGGCCATTTCTTGGTGCAGCAAGAAACAGCCCACAATTACCTTATCATCGACAGAGGCTGAGTACAGGGCAAAAGCTACCTGCGAGGCAATATGGCTCAAGAGACTTCTTGGGGAGGTGCAGATCCCACATGATGGTCCTATTATTCTTCAGTGTGACAGCTAGAGTTGCATCCAGCTTGCCAAAAATCCTGTGTACCATGCTCGTACGAAGCATATTGAGGTGGATTAGTTACGAGAGAAGATACAAAGCGGAGAAATTCAGCTCGAAAACTGTGATACCAACGATCAAGTAGCAGATATCTGAACTAAGGCACTTAGTAGAGAAAAATTTGAAAAGTTTCGTAGCATGCTAGGTGTTGGTATGAACAAAATAGCCATTGAGGGGGTTGTTGAAATAAATGCCTATTTTGCCCCTTAAGGCTTGTATACTTGTAACTTGTAAGTTGTGCATAAGACATGGGGGTAAAACATTTATGTAGTACACCCCACTTGTGCTAATTAGGCAAGTAATATCAAGTAGGTTGAGGACCCATGTGGGTTCTAGAGCTAGAATTAGCAAGACACCACCTCTATACATTACATGCTAAATGTAGCCCAAAGTTTGGAGGGGTTTCCACGCCCTACTACACTTTGAATAATCATTCAAGTTGTGTGAGCTTTGAAGTCCTCTCTCTCTTGATTTTGTGTTCTACTCCATAGCTATTTTTTTCAAGCTTTCATAGTGTGTTTACTATGCTGTTATGATACTCCATAGCTAGGCCTTGGAATTTGTCAGCAACCATGCAGGTTCACGAATCACTGGTCAAGCCTACAGGCCCAATCATCGTCCAGTCTCAAGTTTGGGTTTGGGACCCAAGGGAGTTGGGTCCCTAACAGATACTCGGATAATAATCCAATTATGGGACCATTTTTGTGTTGCAATTGGATTTGTAATAAATCTTTGGAATCTGCAAACGAAAAGCAGTTGGAATGTGTTCCATAAGTAGTATAGATTTTTTCTTTATAATAACCGATGCAACCAAGAATACTTTTAACTTTTGAAAGAATGAATCTTCTTACCGATTCTGAAATAGATATCGGATATCTATTACAGTATTACTTCGGTTCTTTTGAGTTGTTAATGTTCCTTTTGGTTTAATGAATACGTTTGTCGCATTTCAACTGACTATGAACGATATATTTCGTCCATACCTGGGTGTAGTGGTATTCTTAGATGATGTATTTATGTATAGTGAAATGCTTAAGGAGCATGAGTGGCTATACCAAGCCCATACAAGGCTTTTCTAAACTTGCAAACCCGTGTCTACTTCAAAATTGTGGACATAAGTTAGTTTCTTGTCTGAGTTGTCTCTCATGAGACCTAAGAGATCTTTCGACACCTTGTTCACTACTCTCTCCTTCCTCCAAAGTATCCTTTTTTTAATGTTTTCTAGTACCAGGTTAGGCGATGTGGATGGTGGTCTACGTATCCCATGGTATTGTCCTAGTCTTTTGTTTTTCTCCAAGCCCTTTTGTAGTTGGTCAAATTCAGGTCTTGAACTAGCATGTTCATGTCCCCGCTCTTGCACTTCCTATTGAGGCTTACAATACTCTTGGAATTGATTAGGAGTAAGAACTCACTGGTTCCATCTTTCTCTCGCTCCTGTACTTTGGGGAAATGGTCTTTGTCAAAGATCACATCTCGACTTTGGATTTTCTTCTTCTTTTTGAATCATACAACACGTAGGCCTTCTTACAGCCAAGGACGATACATAGAACGGACCTTGCATCAAGTTTCTTTTGCAAGTCCTTGGGTATGTGTGCATTTGCTGTATATCCAATCAGTTAGAGGCTGCCCACTTTGGGCTTGTTGCCGCTATACATTTCTTTAGGCAAGATTCCTTCTATTGCTTCGGTTAGGCTTCTATCCAATAGAAAGACTACAATTGCTGCTGCTTCTACTCAAAAGGAATTTGGCAACCCTTTTGCCTCGAGCATGCTCCTCGCACACTCAACAATGGACCTGTTTTGCCGCTCAGCCACGTCATTCTGCTGCAGTATACGTGGAGCGACAAACTCTCTTTATCTCACATCCATTGCAAAGATGTTTGAACTCCTTAAAATTGTATTCACCACTTGCATTTGACCTGAGATTCTTTCTTTAGCTTAATTGTGTGTGATTCTCCACCAAAGCTTTCCACTGTTTGAAGTATTTAATCGCTTTATCATACCTTTTGTGAGAAATCATGTAAGATGGTCATAGAGTAGTACACCCCCCTGCAGATCTGGTTCGCATGGGATTGGGCAAATCTGAATGCACAAGCTGAAGAATGCTCTTGGGCCTGGTAGCATTTTCATTTGGAAATTTTGCCTTTATTGTGTTCCTAGTGCACAAGTCTCACATGCATCTATAGAAGACTTAATTCTAGGAAGACCTATGACCATTTTGTACTTGTTTAGTACTTGAAAACTTTGATAGCTCAAATGATCAATACCTTTCATGCCAATGGTTGTTCCTGTCTAGAATTAGCATGAAGCTATGAGATCCTATCGAGTGGAAATCTGCCCTCATCAAGCTTGTACATCTGACCTGCTTGAAATCCTAAATTATTGTAACTCACTTTTCTTTGATAATGTGGTTATATTTCACACGTACAGAAAATCATTTTGCAATTGCATATATGGGGAACTCCACGTAAAGAACAAAGAATTGAAACTTTTGTATCTTCAAGATTTAGTTACCATTGCCGAGTTATGCTTTACCATGTATTCAGACTGTGACCTGGCATGTCTACCAATTCCATCATATTTTTCAAGACCTTGATCTAAGTGGTTCTTCCTTGCACAAGTGAAAACTAATCAAGGTGCCACACTATTTTTGTCTCACAAGCTTTTCGCCAAAGTATGTAGTAAGATTCATAAGAATATTTTGTCCACTTTAGCAGAAAGAGATTTTTATTTTCTTCGATTTTCTTGGATAGAGAATTAGATAAATTGAGCAGGCAATCAGTTTTTCATTTATCAGTTACATTCGTTCTGGACATTGGATTCAGCTTCTTCAAAAGTCGTGAAACTGTGTCTGGAATTAACAATATGCGTTGTACAATTTTTGAAGGATGTCCATTTTACTGATTATTGATCTGCAGCAGTCTGTGAATGTCAAGTTGCAGTAAGCTTTGAGAGTTAGAGCTTAGTTGGTGTCTCTGCTGCCTGGTTTGTATATCATTATTTTGAAAAAAGAGTATTTGTGCACAGATTGCTATAAGCACCGGTGATGTGTATAAGACTGCTGAGGCAATCCGCATATCTGGTGGGAAAATAACTCGAGAGCCTGGACCTTTGCCAGGGATTAGTACTAAAATCACAGCTTGCTTGGATCCAGATGGATGGAAAACGGTATGCTGCTCTGATTTCTAATTCAAATCAGTTTGTTAGTTTGTTAAGTTGTATTAATTGGAACATAAGCAATGCTTTCACGTCATAGGGTTTCACATTAGACTTGTTGTATGTGCTCATCAGTACTCTCTCTCTCTCTCTCTCTCTCTCTCTCTCTCTCTCTCTCTCTCTCTCTCTCTCTCGCGTGCGCGCACACATTTTATATTCCTCTTAAGAGCTCAATATCAATGCTGGTTCTCTTATATAATCTGACTATTGGAGTGAAAAGTTGGTGGTCACTGACACTGAGTGTATCATCTCTCTGAGGATGAGCTCGGTGCCACGTTCAATTTCAATGGAAGAATGTTTGATGGAGTATGCATAATGGAAATCTGGCACGAGAGTGTGGGAGGAGAGGATTAATCGATATCTAGGTTTATGTTGTTGAAGTAAAGAAGTACGAAAAGGGAAAAGCAGGGGATACAGAGAATGTAGACCGAAATTAAAAGGGGTCGGGTGTGGTATACTGAAAGACCAGATGAGGAATCATGACATGCCTGTAGAATCTTTTATATCATGTAAGTAACCATGCATACTAAAATATAGCTAGCATAGTTGTGAAAATGCATGTAATAAGCAGTTCAGTATGTATGTCCATATGGATATCGTATATCCGTATGCTCACAGGAGCTGGGTGTATGGTCAGGATACCAGCAATTCAAGTTGGACTGGTGCTTGTAAAAATCTTATTACTTGGCTTTAAAAAAAACGTTGAAAACTAAGAATGAATGATTGAAGCACTACAACAACACCTTCAAATGCAAAATTTCAACCAAAACATGTAATTTACAACGAAGTAAGAATAAACATCTGCAAATGCTATCAGGCAAAGATCGTTTTTATTTTTGACCGGACCTTATAATTTGTGATGTTTGATTACGACAAACGTTGTTATATTTAATGCATGTGCAGGTGTATGGAAGTACAGGGCAACATTGGTAGCCAATAGTTGGGTTGTTTAGAAAGATCAGATGTGCAGAAAGGAATCGTGATATGCCTAGTTAGCACTGTTTGGTATTGAGCAACCTGTATAAAACATAAAGAGATGGGCTATCTGGTAGGAAGCATAGCCACGATTTGAATCGAATTTTTGCAATTTCTATTTGAGGGAAATCTAGTTTCCAAATGTCATCAGGTGGCAGAGACATTAGGGTTGCTGAAATCTTGTGTTAAAGAGATTCGAATCGTCCAACAGGTCATTAGAATCTTGACAGGTTAGGGTGTCTCCCACCTGTATTTCCATTTTATTATCTCTAACATTCAAGGTTTTTAAACGATCTAACGTCCTTATTTCCTAAAGCCTTAAAAGACATGAATTTGTCCAAAAAAATCAGCAGCTTTTTGTAATTTTTCCTGCAAATAACTGCTCAATTTGAATCTTTAGATCTTGTTCAAATCTATTTGAACCTTGATTTGCTCTGGTGACTATGGTAGGAAGTTACTGTTGACTGTTGCTGTAATGAAACAGGCAATCAATTTATGAAATGGATAATTGATTCACAGGCATCAGAGGACTTTTTGTAGAGGGAACCAAATCTTAACAATGTAAGCGATAGGTGGTGTCCTTTCATGGTCATCATACGCTTGTCACATATAGGCAACAGAACTTTTACAGGTCTTTGATGGGGACGAGCCATGCCTTAATACTCCTATTGGCTGATTATAAAAATTCTCGACTGGCTGATTATATAATCTTGTTGATAATCAGCCAGTCAAGAATTTTTATTACATCCCTGGTTATAGAAAGGACACTGAGGCAAGCTTGATTTGTGTTTCTTCGAGCGAGGTGTCACAGTGCGTAGAAGTCGTATTAAGCTGTAATCTTGCTCAATTGATCTTAACCATTATTTTTTCTATCCTTGGACTAAAGCTGTAGAGTTTACTCAATGATGACGAATCTGTTACTTATATTCTCCCTCCATCTCTCCCTAATCTCAGATACCTTATTTGTATACCTCATATTACAGATATGTTGAGAAGATGCTATTCATTCGCTGATTCTGTTTGGCATTCTATCTTTAGCCTGATTGGTGCATACTAAAATGTTAAGGTTTCTGTTTTTTCTAATTTCCTTTTCTCCTTTTTTACCAAGAAGAATAGGTTTCTAAAGGTTAAAACGGGCACCCATATGATTGGTTTCAAAGCTTTCATTTTCGGTAACGACAAAGCGTAATTTTTTTTTTATCCTGTCCCCTTTCAAAGAAAGTTTCTGGTTTTTTTGCCTTTGTGAGCTTAACTTGGAGAAAATCTTCAAGTGATGTGACCATCTTAGCAAAAGAACCTTGCCAGGATTTTTTTAGGGAGAGAGTTCAAGGAATCATTCACTAGACAAAGCGAGAGAATCTGGATCAGTGGAAAATTGAGAAACCATGTAATGGGATTAGAGAAGGCTATCATCCTTTTAGTTAAAAAAATATAGGGCTCAAACAATGCTTCGAAATCCTTATTGCTGGACGGGTTGAGTGCTTATGCACCTGCAAGATCTCTTGTAGGACTACATCTAATCTGCCAAAGTGAAGGTCTAGCCACCTTGTCTGTTTGGTGTGTTGTCTTATAAATGTTGCAAATTACTTTTTATGTGCTTTGAATGAAATCAATATTAAGAATTTTTTTGTGAAGATAGTTCAGTTTCAGTTTGGGGATATGAAAATTCATCTTTTGTGGTTCCTCTCACAATGCACTAACATGACTAAAAACTCTATCCTAGGAGTAGCCTCACAATCAATACCCTCATTTAATTTAGATAAGTATACACCCAGCATGATAAATGTTAAGGTGTACAATGCATCTTACTGGTTTATTTGGATGCAACTACGTAATCAAAATTGTAAAACACCATTTAGCAGGATGCTATTTCGAGGTAAAGGCAATCTGTTTTTGGAGAATCTCTTCCAGAAGAAGTTTATTCAAACATGCTTTGTAAGTTCAAGAAAGCTTTAAAGTTCCAACGATGTTAGTAGGCCTGGTCTTTATTGAACCCTGTTCAGTTTTTAAAGTCCTTCAGTGAAATTCAAGATTCATGTGTGTCTCTGAGTGTTCAGCTTAATCTATCTTTCTATACGTCCTGATTGTTTGTATGGATTAACCAAGTATAGACAATCAGTTATATTGATAGTAAATGCTGTACGATCTGCAATCCATTATTGAAATTCTGAGATTTTTGTTGCAGGTTTTTGTTGATAGCCAAGATTTTTTGAGGGAGCTTGAGTGAAGCTTTTGGTACCTTTCTAGCATTCAGGCTTCAGGAGTTAAGTCCTGGCGATGCTTTGCTCCGCATGCTGAGATTAGGCGAGGTGCCTCTGTAATCTGATTGAGCTGATAGAGCAAACTGGATTTACAGACCATTCTGTGTTTTGTGGTCATGGCCTTCAAATCAATCACTTCGTTGTATGAGTGTTTACCTTCTGTGTCAAGGGGAGTTATATCATCAGCTTGTATAAAGTGACAAACAGTATTAAGTTTGAATTCTTTGTTGGAGTGGAAGAAATGGTGCAAATTTAGTCCTTCCTAATGTAGTATGATGGAAAGCTGAAGAGAGCAGAAATATGGACAGTAAGCTTGGAAGAGATTGCCTATGTACTTGTTCACTCTCTCTGATCCATGCTCTATTACTTTTGACTGGCACCCAGATGAATTACTTAGTGGAGTTTTACTGCCTCTTGGCCGTAAATGTTCCCGATTTTCTGGACGTGGCCTAGAATCTTGAAGTCTGTGTTGCACTCAGTGATAGATATGTTTTAATGGCTTAAATTTCAGTGTGTAGAAACTCAATGATTAAGCTTTTCATGTCTATTCATCTATTCATGCAACCACCAGAAAGTCTTGCCTGTTAAATCACTGATTTTTAAGCATTACCAAGCTTGTGCTAATTTATTAAGAGAGGTAATTTTCTTATGCACTATACCTTTCAAGCTGCTTTTCCTGAATTTCAAGAGTTTCAAAGGTCGTGCTAGCAAATGCATTTGATTTTGCATGAAGCAAGATGGTTTCTAGAAGTTGACCTCTATTATGGTTTCTGATGTCCCTCCAACTTATTCTAAGGAGATTGAAGTCCAAAGAGTAAGTCAGGATTCTGACCAAGAAGATGGTTTGTATCCTACTTTATGTAGGTAGATTCTTCAGGTTAAGTTTAGCTTTGAGCGAGAGCTACAAGCATATTATTGCACCTCCTATCCTCATGTCATTACACCATATAGTTTGGGCACTTTGGGCTTTCATTTATTATTTTGGCATTTTTTAGTGATATGGTCATTGGGTTTGAAGCCCTATTCACAAGCCTTTGGAGATCTTTGATATCACATTCAACTTAAATCATTCGATATGAAGATTGTTATTCAATCACTATTCTTAATTGATTTGTAGTTTTCTCTACATGTGTTTTGTTTTACATTTACTCCTGGCTCAAGTTACAAAACTCAATCAAATTAATAAAATTTTGAAAACGAGTATAGCAAGAAATGTGACTTATTCACACTCATTCTAACTTTTGATCGAATTATTTAAACACAAGTTTCCGGTTCCCACTTTAAATGGAATTCTGTTTGTCTTCTTGCAATGCTCTTGTTCATGCCAAAGATTAATACAGAACAGGGAAATGTGCCATTTATCCATGCAATGTAGTCAAAATTTTGGTAATTTAATGTGTGTGATAGTCTTGGCATGTGTTTGAAACATTCAACAAATCTTTATTGACAAATCTGGGCCCAATTTAAAAATGGGGTCTCAAGAAAACAAGAAGTTTATCGTGTGGAATTGCAACGTGTGCAACTCATCTTTTTAAAATTCAAATTTTAAAAATGATGGGATAAGATTTTGCATGGGATCTTCCATTGCAAATTATCATTCTAAATTTCACATTGTAAAAATGTTTGAAAGAGATTTTGTGTTCATCTTCCATGCAAAAGTCACTAGGAACTATCCATTCAATTGACAATTCGTCAGCATTGTGGGGATGATGAACATGGAGGATTTTGACATCTAAATTGCTTTTTCATTCTTGTAGTTCTTTCTATTTGATGGCAAGCTACTTTGTTCAATATTGCCGTAAGTTATTATGATGCAAATTGAGATTACATGTGATTGTAGATGTGAATATGGATGCAATGGATCAAATGAATGATCAATGTAGATATTATTCAGATGGATGCAATGATTTTGATGATAGATATGATACATAATAATTGTATGCAAAACTCCTTTTAAATTGATTCCACCTTCTCTTGATGGATTTACTTTTTGGTTTGATCTTTTTGTATGTCACTAGTTTGAATATACATTGGATCATGTGGATGGATTTGAAACTGGATCTAGTGGTTAGCATTTTCGGTATTGTTCAAACTATATAGATGATGACATGACATGACTTTTGATGAATACGGATGCAATGGATCCGATGAGTGATGCCTACATGTCTCACTTGAATGAGCGTGACTGTTTTGATGATGGATGTGGGGGAACGTGATCGACATGTCGATTTGGTGTTGTCCTGGTTGAATCAATAGAATAGCACGATTCACTAAACAGTACCCAGATTGCTACGACCCTTAATGTCTTTACATGGGAAGCCATTTGCATGGTGGCAACATCTTAAGCAAAAGGCTAATACCCTTGCCCACTTGGGATGAGTTTCATGAGGCTTTCAAGGCAGCTAGAAAGCGTGATTCTTCTCAAATATCTAAGAGAGTGGGATAGCTCAGTCTAGTTTTGATCAAATCTTGTACAATCTATCTTTTTGTTGAATCTATCTCCTTCTTGTAGAAGATGGCATCTATGAGTATCTTTTGGATTCTAATGATAGGTTGAACTCTTCCAATTACTCAGTTTGGAAATTGAGAATGGAATCCATTCTTGTATTGCAAGATTTGATGGATATAGTGAATGGAGAGGAAAATGAGCCAATCCATCCACAAGAGGCAACAAAATACAATAAGAGATGCAATATTTGCACTCCATTGTATTAAAAGGAATGTTGCAAATGAATTACTCAAGGAGGTAGGAGCATGTACCTCGGCCCAAGAGGCTTGGGAGATTCTTCAAAACATTTATGAGTCCAAGAACACCTCAAGATTGCTTTCTCTTAAGAATCAAGTGCTTCAATGCTTCCAAGGGAAGAATGAGAGTGGACATCAGTCTGTTTTGAGAGTGAAGGACTTGAACAAGGAGCTTGCCTATATTGGTGACCCTATCAAGGAGAGTAAGCTTGTGCAAGTTGTTTTGAATGGCTTAAGTAGTGATTTTTCTAACCTTGTCCAAAGGTTATGCCATAATGGAAAAGTTGCCTACACTAGAGGACCTTCAAAGTGTGTTCATGGCTGAGGAGAGTAGGAAGGCTCACATCAGAGCAAGGATTAATAGGCTCTCCATCACTGATGGTGATGACAAGGCCATATTTTTCAAGAGCAAAGGCAAAGCAAAGAACAAGGGAAGATCTCTCAAAAAGGAGCAAGCAAAGGATGGAGATCATCAAGCATCTATATCATCATCAAGCCAAGTCAAGCCCAAGCAAGACAAATTCAAGGTAAAGTGCTATTATTGTAGAAAAATGGGGCACTTTTTGCCTCAAAATGCTTCAAGAGGAAGCAAGCACAAAGCCAAGCCAACTTTGGACAAGAGGAGGAAGAGAGTTCTCATGAAGATTTATTTCATGATGTCAACATTTTCATCCTCAAGTTTCAAAGGTGGATCCTTGGTGGATTGAAAGTGGGGCTAGCCCCCACATGTCAAGTAAAAGGGAGTATTTTTTTTCAACACACACCTTATGTAGGACCTGTATGGTCCATCTATACAGAAAATGATCATGAATGCAAGACTGACGGTGTAGGATGTATTCCCTTATGCTTAGAATCTTCCAAGAAGACTAAGATAGATGGTGTTCTCTTCATTCCGAGCATCACTAAGAATTTGCTTAGTGTTGGCCAACATTTAGATCATGGTTTCATTTTGGAATTCTCTACTAATGTATGCAACATCACGAAAAGTGGAAAGATCATAGTAAGAGGAACAAGGTTTGGGAGGTTGTTTAAGCTTGAGGCTTTTGTTAATCCTAACCAATTTATGATGATTCTTTGCCACAAGTGCAAAGGTCTCATCCTAGTCAATACCATGTTCTTGTGCATATCCTTTTGCCACCAGCCTTGCCTTATACTCGTTGATTGATCTATCTTGGTTTGTCTTCACTTTGAAGATCCATTTGCATCCAATAGCCTTCTTGTCCTTTGGAAGTTCCACCAATCTCCATGTTTCATTCTTTATAAGAGATTCATACTCAAGATCCATTGCTTGGATCCACTCCTCCTTTTGCCTTGCTTCATCTACACATGTAGTTTCATCAAAAGAGGTTAGGAAAGCATAGTTTGTATCACCAAGAACTTGTTTACCTTTTTCATCATAAGTGAGCCTCAAAGTTCATTGCCTTTGCCTTGATGTCCTCTTTGGATTTTGATTTGAAGTAGGCCCTTCAACATCAATATCCAAAGTATCATCAATCACATCATCAACATCCAGAATGTTAGATCCAATTTCCAAACCACCACTTGAAGAAACATTTGGAAAGTTTCCTTCATAAAAAATGACATCTCTTCCAATGACCAGTTTCCTTGGTGAAGGAATGTAATTGTAAGCCTTGCTTACCTCACTATAGCCAAAAACCACACCTTTCTTTGAAGATGGATCCTCCTTGGATCTATCATCAAGAGTGATGAAAAAGTTGACACTCGGCCTTCTACCAGACAATACTTCAAAAGGGGGTTTTTCCATCCAATACCACACTCGGCCATCTATTGCATAGAAAAGTAGCACACAACAAAGCTTGATCCCAAAAGGATTTAGGAAGATTTGCACCTAACCTCATGGCTTTGGCACCTTCACACAAAGTTTTATTCTTCCTCTCGGCCACTCAATTTTGTTGTGGTGTCCTTGGGCTTGTGTACTCCCTCTTGATCCCATGCTCATCACAAAATGCCTTGAACTTGGTAGAAATATACTCACCACCATTGTCACTCCTCAAGCACTTGATCTTTGTAGAAAATTGGACCTCCCTTGAGATCTTGAACTTGACAAAGACATCAAACACCTCATCTTTTCTCTTTAGTAGATACACCCAACAAAATTTACTAAAATCATTAATGAAAGTCACATACATCTTAGCACCTCCATTGCTAATTGTAGAATATCCGAACACATAAGTTGGAGAGGCTTACTTGATCTTGATGTAGACCTCTTGTAAGGTAACCTATGTGACTTTGATAAAGCACATTGCTCACAAACATGATTCAAGCTTGTTAGAGATTTAGGAAGACCAAACACAACTTGCCTCTTTGCCACCTCCAATGACTTGTAGTTGCATTAGGAGACATTAGAACTCAAAATGGGCCCTTTGTCAAGATGCAATATATTTGACTTTGCACGCTTTCAACGCTGATGTGTCCCAATGAATGGTGTCCATCTTGACGAACTGTAACTGTGGTTGACGGATGGAAATTTTATTTAACTAACCCGGTCAAATTTTTGTGATTTTCAAATATCCTGCCGGGCGGAACAAACAATTGTGATTGGACCACAGTTACTATCCAAATACTCTTATGCTGCCCATCATTGTACACGAGGTTGATTTGACGTCAATAGTCGTAAACAGTAGTTAATTAATCCTTGTAGTTTAGGAACTTCTTGTCATTCATAGGTATACCTCTCATTTTCTTCATTCTATCTCTTATTTTGGATTGTCATTCTTAGGTTTACCTCTCAATCTCTACATTCTCTCTGTTCTCAGCTTGCGTACACGTATTTTTGACTAATGGCTTCACATAATCGGAGACCAAGAGGAACCATTGATGCAATCAATATTTGCAATGAAAAAAAATGCAGAATATCAATGGATACCAAGAATATATCGAAAATATCAATGGATCTTGATGCATCCCTCTGCAAAAGGCTAATTTCGAAAAAGAAAAAGATCGGATAACATATATAGAAGCTTTTGGAAAGGCTGGATAATGGATTTTAAAGTATCACCTGCCGGTCAATCTATCACAAAAGTTTTAGTTCAGCATGCTTATCTTCACAATGAGCTCAACATTCATGATTTGAATCCAAATGATAGAAGAAAATGCAATTGTAAGTTTTCAGATTCAGTTAGCATTTTCTTTAAATTGTATTTTTCTTGTGATGTTTTTGTTGGCTTTGCAGATTTGTATCCATCAAATTTCGTTGAATGGCAAACAGTTCAATTGATTGCAAGAATAATCGATGCCATACATTCGGATATCGGTATTTTACAATATAAAGATCGTTCTCCAAAATCACTTTTAGAGTCAGGAGATGATCACGCCTATTTTCCTGATAAAAATGGTTCAGTTGGTAGATTAGTGCCATATCCTCTACCATATTTTTCGAGTGAGGAATGGATTTCTCCTGATGCAACAATTTCAGAAAATTTTTGACCTAGGCTATATATTGATATTCAAAGTATATTAAAATGTAGCACTGAATCAAAGAATAATAGATTAAGTTCGTATCTACCTTTTACTATTTTTGTTGATTTCTTTTCCAAATGCAATGTTCGGAGAACGAAAACAATGTTTATTTGTAAGGACTTGAGTGCTGAAATAATCATCGAGTTGTTGGATGATGGTTGGGATATAGAACAAGATCAACAAGTTGAGTGCAGAGTATATTACTCATCAATGACATTTAGATATCACATCAAAAAACAAATGCTCACTTTGCTGCTGTACTATAGAAAATGGATTAAATGCAAAAATGTTTGGAAGCCACTTGGTCAAGATTTTGGTATAAGCCCTCAAGAGCAACTTCAGATAACAGTGAAAAGAAATGACAACATTCTTGCAATGGTTGAGGTCGAGGAAGATTGGTGTCTCAATCACATTCGATCAGAACTAGACATGTTGCAATTCGATCTACCTCAGTACTATTAATTTTGATTGAATGGTGTAAAGGTATGTTATGCCATATAAAAATATTCTTCTATTTCTAAGTGAATCAGTTTCAAAAAATATATTAACTAAAACAATTTCTCTTGTGCAGCTAAGAGTAAGGCAGGAAGAGCATATAAAATACAAAGATATTGGAACATCCATTGAAATTGAAGATCCATAGATTATGAACTATGGAATTTTGTATTATGTGATACGATTTTTTGTATACATCATTTTTGAAAATATATGAACCACTTTTTCTATGAGGCTCTTTCATTTCTATGATCTCCATTTCCATGGTGCATTATTAATCGAAGATTACCTCTTCCAGATTAGGAAGTTCATCTTGTAGTGCAAGCGAATTGAAAAAGTGTATGGCATTGCATGCTGTATACCAACCACAGCTGACAGAATCAACTTGCTAGGAGGACTGCAGTATCCTATATAAACAAAAGGAGTAACAAAATTTTAACATAATGAAATACCGGATCAACGCACAAGATGTTATAATAAAATTTACAACGGAAACAAGTGCCCGTCGAACCGATATCCAAAAGATATTGTTTGAATATCGGATCAACGCGCACGATATGAAAAGAAACCAAACAATAACTACAAGGGCGTGTCGAACCAATATTGATAAATTTTTATCTCTGCATCAACCATTTTCAGCTTTGTATATGTGTTGCATGTGGTACTGGAAAGAGTTTCAGTATTTCCTGGATATGGCTCCTGGCAATTTTGTGTGTGTGTGTGTGTGTGTGTGTGTGTGTGTGTGTGTAATAGAGTTCATCTTTAAACAAACTAGATTACACACACCCTCATCATTGACATATAAGGACAACACATATAAGCTCCAATGATCACTGCAATCAGAAAACAATAAATTTATGAGAATCAATGTGAAATCAAAATTCATATAAAAAATTCAACTTAATAAAATCTGAAAAAAATACACTTACTTTGTTATGTACGGGAGCACGAGAATGGAGTCCCCAGTCTGACGTATTGGAGCATATCATCGTGCAGACTTTTGAAATCAGAAAAATCAAATGCAGCCGTGAAGGGGAAACAATGCTACATCTATAAACAATGGGGTCTGGAAAAACTCCATCCAATAGTGAATTGCTCCACCTCCTACATTGTCACCTAGCATTTTATCCCTACTTTCTAATTCACTTGTATCTAATTTAGAAAGGGGAAGACCAGCATTGGTCTTCGGCATCTTAAAACTGTATCGAGGACCTAAAGCTTTAAGATATGTGTTTAACAATTGGTCATACTGTACATATTGAGGAGTATTTACAAAGGCAAGTGCAGGGGGTGACGGAAGTAATACAGATAAACCACAAAAAGAATTGTCATTCAAAATTGATTCTACCTTTACATTTACAAAATCAGCTAAATCATTTCCTAGAACAGGAGGTTGGGAACTAATATTTGTGGGGGTAGGAGGAGACTGAGATTTTGAAGGAGGAGGAGATTTATTAGGAGATGAAGATTTAGTAGGAGAAGATAAAGATGGGGTTCTGGGAGGAGAAGAAGGAGACTTGGGAGGAGATTGCCTAGTAGATAGAATCTCATCCAGAGGAGGTGGCTTCGAAAAAATCCCTCACTTTATTAGGAGGGTCATGAGACCTCCTCTTCTTTGAAACACTCCCGCTCTGTACTCGAAAAAACAAGCCGGGATGGTTGAGATTGCTTTTGTTTTCTCTTCTCCGAATCTTGTTTTGGAGGAGAGGAAGGAGCAGGTCTAAAGTACTCTGTAAATTTGTCATCTGTGTCCCGTAGCCTGAATACAATGTTGAAATTCTTGGGCATGATGGTCACCCTCTTGGCACGGACAGCTGCAACAACAGTATCCGGAAACAATTTCTCTTGGAAATCTTGATATGCAGTGTATAACGCCATCTACAGATAGACTTCTTGTAACCTGTCTGATGGATCTCTGTATGTGAGCTTTCAGAATTAGAATATTATTGGTCTTCTGTAGCTTATGAATATCCTTGATCCAGGGTGGGTCTCTTCTTTTGCCGCTTGGCCTAGGAGGAGGTGGTGGTGGATGAGGTGGTGGTGGGGCATTTCCCTAACCCAATCCTGTGATTGGAATTCCACCAGGGTGGATTCGTGCTGTTTGTTTAGTCCGTGCCATTAGTATCCAATATCAGATCAACGCGCGAAGAAGGAGAACTCAAGATCAGAAGTCAGGTCGAGCACGTCGAACCGATACGTGAACTTAACCAAACCGATAGCTGACAACGGATGGGCACGCGAGAGAAAAGCGGAATGTAGGAAGATTGCTTCGACGCGCTGAATCGATATCGCATGGAAGTAGAGAATGATAAGAACTTTAAGCAAAAAAATTTCAGCGTCATCCATCTGTATCTATAGAAAAAATCCAAAATGATTGCATATGTGGTGGTTTGGATGTCCGAGGCTCGGATTATGCTGATGATTACTTCAAGATATTCAGAGGCTTGTCAATCAAATCAAACTAAATATCCATCTTTCATCAGAATGATTAGTCGATAATAACAACCACAATTAATTTCTACAAAAGTATGGTCACACCTATAGTTAATTCTACAAAAGTATGGTCACATCTACAATTTATTGCTGAAATTGACAAGGTGGTGCAATGATTTTGCAAAGTCCTCATATCTTCTAATGATAGATTTTCTTTCCTGATAACACCTATGAGTTTGTCTAAGTTGGTCCACACTTGTCCCTTTTCCACTCACTTACTTCCTTCTAGTGTTCGTGTGGCTTGAACAATTTCTCTCCAAATTTCGTATCTGACACTTGATTCTTTGCATGTTGATTGGATAAGAATCTTCTTGCTTTAGCACCTCCAATTCATGGCTTATTAGGAATGTTTATTTTGTTTTCCAGAGAGTCTATCACTTTTTTCAATCGTGACATTCCCTTTATGTAGTCCTGCATTTGACAGAACTATTTTTAACCTTCTAATTGCTGCTTTAACCACAGACTCTGGTTTATGATTCCATGCTAGTAGAATATGCAGGTGAATAAGTTTGTCAATAATATGAACCCTAGCATGCAATGTGCATATGTGAACATTTTTTAATGGAATTGGTAGAACGCTTTTCATATATGGATCTTCAGCTTTTCGCGTTGGGCCAATGTTTGTTGATCGTCCCAAATTCATATTGTAGCAATCCTTCATGCAATAAAGATGTGGATGTTTTGATGTTGCCCCATGAGAGACATTATACATACATTTTAATGTTTTCGAATCCCCTGAAAGGTGCCATTGAATTTGAAAACTTCCATGGTTTTCGACTGTAAATTTATCACCCTCCAAATGTTTCTTTATAATCTCGCCATAATTTGTTCTTGAAAATATCCATGAAAGTATTTTATGGTCCTCTTTCAAGACCTGCAGAGAATCAAGGAATGCATGACATGTCAATAAAAATTGGCAAGGTATGAATTGTTAATAACAATATTCTAAATGAAAATTGAAATGTATACCTGGAATGCCGCCAACCACCATATGTGATTTTCTGATTGAACACTAAACGTTCGATCATTTGTATTGACACTAAACGTTCGATCATTTGTATCTGAAACTTTGTTCATCAAAGTGACACTCACTCGTTCCAACTTTTGACCCTTGATGATTTCAGATTCATCCAATTTTATTACAATAATGACCTTTCCATGTACTTGATGTTCGTCTAGTTTATAAAATTGAATAATGTATTTTAGAACATTTTCAATATCAAGGAAAATATTATTGCAATCGTTGTAATTGAGCTCACCATATTCTGATTTGTATAATTCAGTTATATGAAGTGGTTGGCCAACTACTTTGAACATTCCGTCATTATAATAATTTCTTGCTAATCTTACCCGATGTGGACGCAGAAGATAAATTTTTTTGACCATCACTTGGAAAAAAGCTTCTTTACCTATTCTAAAAAAAGTAGAATAAGCATTTATGCTAATTCTAGATACATCACTTGCACCTTGTGTCACATTTGCATCCAAGTATGATTGAATCTTAATCAAAACAGTCTCTACAATTTCATTTTTCATTTTTCATTTTTTAAAACCGAGCATTTTTTTTTATCATTTCCTTTGCTGACTTTCTTGGTAAAACATGACTTAAAGATGATCCAATGCATGAACGATATGTTAAATAGTTCTTTGCCACCAAACATGATCTGCAACAAACATATGAAACTCAAATCATGTTTAATAAATAAATAATCCATGTTATCAAGTGCAAATCAAACTTAAATGACATATACAAATCAAATAAACAGTTCATATGACAACATACTTGAATGCTCGAATTCTTTTTTTCTGATTGCCGCTATGTGTAGATAAGTCATCAATATTCTTCATCGGTACTCTCTTTTTGTTAATAATGAGGACATAGTATGTTGAACTTCTAATATAGAATACATACACTGTGGAGATACCATGGCATCATCTCAGGATAACACATCGACACTCATCTATGTAAGCCCTATGAATGATCTTCGTTTATGCAATGCCATAAAAGTTTTGGTATATTCCCTGACAAGTGAGTAGAGAAAAGAGGAGATATCGTTTTCTAAACTCGGTACATTTAAGGAATGTTCTTCCTATCTAATAAGAACACGGTTTGGTATTCGCTATATTAGAACATATATGTTGCCATAAGTCTACATTTTCAAACTAGTGAAGCAAAACTACTTCGTTTTTATGTAAACCATCTAGTTTAAGGTATATTTGAAATTTACCATTAGTATAGACACATGTTTCCAGATTTAGGGTTCTAGCTCAAATACTCTTGAACAACATGGATCTACGTAAGGGCCATGACGTTCTACATAAGGATCACATGGATTTGCCCTAAGAAACGTCCAAGCTAACCCTAATGAGTTATAATGAAACTTGTCTTGTACATGATTCGACTTACCATGGATTGACTTGGATGTTTAAAAAAATGTTGATCGTCCGAAATCAAGCTCTGCCAGATTGCTTCAAGCCATACAATGCTCTGTGGAGTTTACATACATGATTTTTCTTGTCTTCGATAACGTAACCTTTGGGCTATATCATGTAGATATGTTCTTTGATAAATCCATTCAGATAGGCTATTTGTACATCCATTTGATGTATCTTCAAATTGGCAGCAACAACATATAGAAGTTTGGTTGAAGAATGCTTAGCTGCCAAACTGAAAGTCTCAGTATAGTCGACATTCTATATCTACAAAAATCCTCTCATGACAAGTTGATATTTTCTTTGATCAATGCTTCCATCTGTCTTGTATTTGATTTTGAATATCCATTTGCAATCATATACATTTCTACTTGCAAGCAATTCAATAATAGTCCAAGTCTAGTTCTTGATGAGAGATGAATATTCTCTATCCATAGCTTCCCTCCATAGATCAAAGTCAGGCTAACTAAGTGCTTCTTTGACAGTGGTCGGCTCTCGAATAAGATAAGCTGCAGATTCTTTGATATAGCTGATAGGTGGTATGCGCTCTCTTGTCGATCTTTTGGGAGATGAGTGAGGCTGATCATTTATTTGGTTTTGTTGTTGTCGAACTACAACTTCTTCTTCTGATTTGTTGTTGATAAGTTGTTTATCTCTAGGACCTTCAATAGGATTAGTCGAGTCGAGAAGATGAATGTTCGATAATTCAAAAGTGTTTGACAATTCGACTACATGGGCTTTGCCCTTGCCTTTGAGGTCGATAAACTAATCTTCGGCAAAGATGATATCTTGGCTAGTGAATATCTTTGATTCAATAGGGACTACACAACCTATAAGCTTTATCTGAAGTAGTATAACCAATGAAAATGGATTTGATAATGTGGGAGTTGAGTTTGCTCCTGATCTCCTACGGTATCTACGCATAAGCGATACATCTGACAATGCGAATGTTCGATAGTGATGGTTTGGAACCTGTCCAAACTTCATGAGGTTTTTAGTTTGAGAGACCTTTAGTCGAATATCTATTTTAAATATAATCTATAGTGGAAACAACTTCAGCCTAGAAGAAATTCCGATAGTGTCGCAAACATACACTTAGCCCACTTCGACTAAGGTTCAATTCTTTCTCTCAGCAAGTCCATTCGACTGAGGCAAATAGGAGGTGATATATTGTTGTTCAATGCTTTTGCTAAGGCAATACTCCTTGAATTCGATTGAGATGTACTCTCCCCCATTATCGCACCTCAGTGCTTTGATTCTTTTCCCAGTTTCTAAGTATGCATTCTCATTGAATTGTTGAAAGAGGTTGAAAGCCTCCAATTTTTTCTTGATAAAATAAGTTGTTTTTTTTGTCAAAAAATGATGGGAATTCAAAAGGATCGACTGATATCAAATTAGTGGAGCACTAATAGAAACAGAGCTCTGATATCAAATCGGAAATGTGTAATAGCAGCAGAAGTTTAGCAATGAATGGTTTGCGGATCGGAAGCGCATAAGTTACCAGCAACAATAATAAAGATGAATGAACAATAGCAATGCGCAATAGAACAAAGCAGTAGTGTAGACAAAAACTTGCACTTTGATTGATTGAAAATGAGTACAATAGCTTGAAACAAAAATGCAAGACAGTGTATTGCAAAACAGGCTTCAACTGAATGTCGTTTGAGCAACAACTGGCATTATACTTTCTACAAAATGATATTGTTGTTTTGATTTGATAAGGCACTGACTTTATGCATTGATGATTGCATGTCAGTGATTAGTACATTGAAAGCATGACATTAATCTATTAATCTACTAGATCCGTCCTACATAGGTAGCCATCATTCTAATTGTAAATGTATGTATAGAGTAGGTGGGCCATACCTCATAAGGCCTTTTGCCTATCAGGGCCTTTGTGATGGATCGATTCTGTAATAGGCAGCAGTCGTGATAGCTTCTGCCCAAATTTTTTTGAAAGAGAGGCATGGGCCAACATGCTCATGGCACTTTCGATTAGTGTCTGATTCTTCCGTTCTGCTACACCATTGAACTGAGGTGAGTAGCTTGTTGTATATTGTTGGTGTACTCCATTTGCCTTGCAGAACTCCTTGAATTCGATGGCGATGAATTCTCCCCCTCCATCAATGCGTAGAGGCTTGATTTCTTTGTGGGTCTGATTTTTTGCAGATGCTTTGAACTGTTTGAAAAACTTGAATGCTTCGGATTTGTTCTTCAGAAAATAAATAACAGTTTTTCGAGAGAAATTATCAATAAGAGTTATAAAATAAATGGCCCTCCCTGTGGAAATAGTCTACATTGGGCCACAAATCTCACTGTGTACAAGATCTAGCAAATCTCTAGAAGAATGAATAGAATCGAAAATGAATGGACTTCTAGAATGCTTGCTGATAATACAACTTTCACAAGAATTTGATTTGCTAATAGAAGGAAGATCTTGCA
>CM055097.1:56086167-56192698 GCA_029204225.1 Diphasiastrum complanatum
CTATGGACCGTGCTGGGGCACACTACTCACACTGTCTTGGCCCTGTTGGTCGTGTACGCTGGAAACGACCCTGACTATGGTTATCTGACCTATCTGTGTCCTCTAGGGTTCGGCACTAGTCACGAGCTCGTAACACTCCCTCCCCCTTAAGAACCGTCTTGGTCCTCTAAGACAAAGTCTGGAAAAATCTTGCGAAGGACGCTGGCCTCCTTTCCCAAGTGGCATTCTCAACAGGCTGATCATTCCACTTGACAAGATATTCTCGGTATAGAGTATGACGAGTCTGCGTCTCTCTACCATCAAGAATCTCCTCTAGTTCATGTGGAGGTTGCTGAGGATCCAATGGGAGAACTAAACACTGTCCCCTACCAAATTTTCTGATCTGGCTAAGGCTTTTCATAATTGACTTACATGAAAGACTGGAAAAACCTTACTACTGTGTGGGAGTTCTAGTTCATAGGTGACCTCACCTAGTCTCCTACTGATGGGTAAAGGGACCACAATACCTAGGAGACAACTTAGCACACACTCCTGATTTGGAGGGTTTTAGAGTCAACTGGGACTCTCAAGTAGACTTTCTCACTAGCAGAGAACTGCACATCCCGTCTATATGGATCTGCATAATGCCTGGCTCTAGCCATTTTGGTCAGACGGTCAACTGTGACCCATATAGCGTCATTACCCTTTTGGGTTTTAGGCAGGCCTACTATAAAATCCATGGAGATACTGTCCCATTTACCAGCTGGTATTTCTAAGGGCTGCAACAACCCTCCTGCCTTTAAACGCTCTCCTTTGTTTACTTGACATTTCTGGCAGCTGGTTACATGTTGTTGGACGTCCTTTTTCATACTGGGCCAGAAAAATTGCCTACGAAGAAGCTCATAGGTCTTCTGTATGCCTGGTGTCCCGCACTAGGATTGTCATGACATTCATATAGGACCTGCTGCCTATAATTCTCTGAATTGGGGACACACATACTCTATTTCTATAGAGCAAGTACTCATCCTGAATGGAATATTGTTTCCATTTGAATCCTTCAGTCAACAGAGACCCTCAACCACTGGGGTTTGCTTGGGTAATACAGGCTCAGAATCCTCAATGGCATCTGACGTATACTTGGACTCATCATCATCCTCAACGGAAGCTGCCGTATTCTTGGATGAACTGGCACCAGCCCCGGAAACTGGTTCTGGAGTCTGTAACTGTCTGCTCTAGACTGAGTTCCAGATAGTAGAGAAGAATGCATCATGCTGGCACATCCCTCTCAAGGACTCGATTAACTCATTACGAATCTGAATAAAACTCAGCTTGTTTATCATAGGCATTCTACTAAGGGCATATGCTACTGTATTGAATTTCCCCCATCTATATCTGATAGACATATCAAACTCTTGCATCAACTCTGCCCAACGAACTTTCCGACCTCTAAGCTCAGGTTGATTGCAAAGGTATCTGAGACTTTCGTGGTCTGTCAGGACCTCAAAGTTGGCACCATACAAATTATGCCTCCAAGTCTTAAGGGCATGGACTATAGAAAAGAGTTCCTTTTCATAGGCACTGTACCTAGTCTGAGCTGGCTCGAGTTTTTTATTCTCGAACGCAACTGGTCGTCCACCCTGAGTTAGCACAGCACCAACTGCAAAGTCGCTAGCATCTGTTTTGACCACAAATGGCTGATTGGGGTCGACGACTTTAAAACTGGTGCTGTAGCTAAGGCTGTTTTGAGAGCATCAAAGCTCTCCTGCTGTGCGGACTCCCAAATGAACTCCTTTCCCTTCCCCTTAAGAAGATTTGTCATGGGAACTACTATCTGAGTATATTCCTTGACAAATTGTCTGTAATATCCCGACAAACCAAGAAAGATCTGAAGTTCCAAAATATTCTGAGGTCTCAGCCAACTGAGTATGGCTTTAACCTTATTCAGGTCCATCTTAATCCCATCTGCCGAGATAATGTGACCCAAATATGCTACTTCTTCCACGACACGAAGAATTCACACTTGGATTCTTTAGCATAAAGCTTAGGCTTTCTAAGCAGTCGAAACACCTTTCTGAGGTGTTTTAGATGCTCCTTCCTCGTTTTACTGTAAACGAGGATGTCATCTAAAAATACGACTACAAACTTACCCAAGTATGGTCTGAGGACACTGTTCATCGGGTCATAAAAGTAGTTGGAGCATTTGTGAGCCCAAATGGCATCACCTCAAACTCATAATGACCGTGACGAGTCCTAAAAGCTGTGACTTTATTGAGGGCTCTGTAATCTACGCAAAGACGCATAGACCCCTCTTTCTTTTTCACCAAAAGGACTGGTGAGGCCCATGGTGAACTACTGGTCTGAATTTGGCCTTTCCCAAGATAATCTATTAACTGCCTAGTTATTTCTTCATCCTCTATTCGGCTGACCCGATACGAAGGTTTAGAAACAGGTGTTGTACCTGGTACTAGGTTTATTACATGATCTACCTCTCTGCTAGGTGGTAAACCAATTGGCAAATCTTCAGGAAAAACATCTTTAAATTTAGACAATAAAGTTTCTAATTTACTGATTTTCTGTTGTAAAGAACTGGAAATAGAAACTTCAGGAATAAACTGAAAGTCACATGAAAATACCTGATGGTCGTCGTCTCCGATTAGCTGACAGAGCTCTGAACTGCAGACCATAGGACTGTCCATGCAGCTGGATCTCTCGGCCTTTATGCTGAAAGCTGAGGGTGTTCTCCTAATAGTTTCTGTGGAGGGAAGGTCCTAAACTGTAGAGCCAATCTCTCCCGAAAACAATGTCTATGCGATCCAGGTGCATTATCTGAAAGTTTATTTCATCTTGGTACCCCTGAATACCAAGATTTAAGTTACTTACCATAGTTTCCCAGATTTTCTTATCTTTACCCTTAGCTAGTGAAACTATGTACCTATTGTAATAGATCCTAACACCACAGTAGGGCAAACACTAACTGATCCACCCAACCTTGCCTACTCCCTGATATAGAGACTGGTAGCATGCAACTGCCAAGTGTCGGCTACGTGGCACTGACGTGGCCGACTGCACATCGGGAACCAACTGGGGGCCCTATCCTACTGACAAGGTCCCTAGACTGTGTTAGGCCCGCCATAGCTATGGACCGTGCTGGGGCACACTACTCACATTGTCTTGCCCTGTTGGTCGTGTACGCTATATTCGGTCCGAACAGGTCCAAAACCGCAAGAGAGAGAGAGAGAGAGAGAGGACAAGGGGACTTCTTGATGAGCGGGCTTCTGTTGACCATAAGAGCCCCCTCAGCATGGGCCCAGTATGTACCATGCACTCTAATACACTATGCCAATTCACATCTTACCTTTAAGGTTTCAACATTGCAATTTGCCCTTTTCAGTTTTGTCTTTCAAGTTTGAAGGTTCAACCTTTAAATTAGGTTTTAACTTTCAAACCGTCTGATTTTGGCATTTCGAATCTAGGGTCCGGAGTTTGAACTTTAAATTGCAGTCTTCAACTTTGCAAATTGCTATGACATATGTATTATGTGGCATTTCATAATTCTTATTCACGTTTTATCATGATTGATCATTTATCACTGAGGATTGCAATTTGCCATGATGTTGTCACCTGTGAACTAGGTATGGTTGCACCATCATATCTAATCATTGGAGCAATACAAGGAAGCGCCACATATTGAATATCTTAATGTCTTCCTGCATGGGGACAATGTTTTTGAGATCCATCGACACCTCTGGGGTGGCAATTGCCAATGACGGGCGATTGCATGTTCACACATATTTGCGTTGCCATTGAGGAGGTGCGGCCATAGCACGTTGTACAAGTATAAGATCAATCCATTTAACACTACAATATAACTAGTCAAAAGGTTTAGTTTGAATGACTGATGACCAGTCACCAATCATGATTGAATGTTCAATGGTTCAATTGAATTCCATGCACATTGCATTGTACAGGTTTTCACGGACAATGCAACGAATTGCATTGCCATGGGTTGGCTCGTTAATGAGACCTACCCCCGCATCTTTTGGACACCTTGTGTTGCACATTGCCTGGACCTATTTGTCAAGGATGTAGCCAAGATACCATGGATCATGGAGGTGTTGGGCATGCCCCGAGATTCTTGTTTTCCTGTTGAACCAAAGCTTTTTCGGTTTTTAACTGCTGCTATTTTACAGGCCAAGTTGCTACATACTCATCAACAATGGCAAGTCCAGTTTTTAGTCTAAAGGGATGATCGTCCTATTGAGGAAGCTACATGGGAGCCTATTGAAGTTTTTTACCATACTCCTCTCCTTGCAAATCAAGCACACTCACTTGTAGCTACTATTCCCTCTCGGAGTGCTCCTGCCATATACATGTTCCTACTCCAACGGTTCCTCCTTGATGCTATTTTTCTACTAGTACTAGTTCCTTTTCTACTTTGCCTACATTGGGGGCAATGCTTTTCTGAGACGCTGAGAGTTATCGACTATTGGTCTATTGGCGTACTAGGCTTATACATGGCACACAATGTTCATTGTAGATTCTAGCTCTAGATTCACATAGTATGTGCGAGATGCAATGTGATCATCGATTCATTTGAGCCTTGAGGATATGATATCTTTGTGGCTGTCCTGAAACCTCTACATTTTCATTCATATTGGATGATAGACCAATCTATATTTATTATGTCCTAATATTGGCAATGGGCAAGTTGCAACTTGAGTCACCTTCATTAGATTACCCTACATTGTGGACTCTAGCTCTGGAGTCGTTGACTATGTAGTTTACTATAGTCTATATCATCATTCATGTAGCTTTCAAACAGTGATGAATCATGTATGTAAACTCAAGAATGAGCGGCAACGGCGCCAATGTTGTGCTTTTAGTTTCTTTCTATGTTCTATTATGGCGATCTCCCATCATGTATTATGACTCTTGACTATATGGTCTGATTTTTGTATTGTATTATGTGATTGTTGAAACTTGATAGTGGGGACTTATAGATCAAAATTTAGAAATTAGAATTTTGAATGATGAATCTTGATTCTAGAATCTAATCACCTGAAATTTCAAACAAATCATCGTACTTAAGGTTTAACTAATCATTGATGCCTAATCTACAGCCTAAATCCTGAAATTTATGACTAGACAAAAAACTTTGCAAATATACAGCCCTAGGTCCAAATCTCCAATTCAGTTGCGTCAACTAGGTTCAAATCAATTAAATTGGTCCGATTTGAATCGGTCAAGAAACAAATATCGATTTCGACCATGATAAAGTTCATAAGGTCAATGGCGACAATCACAAACAATTGACATTTTTTCACAAGTTCATTTTGGACTATGCTAAAATAGCATTGCCCCTAATCAGTACTCTTAAGGGGGTGAAGAGAAAGTGTAGCCACAAAAAAGGTCCATGCTTAGTTTGGACTGATGAAATGAATGAGAGCTTTGAGACTCTCATTCATAGTGTGTTTCTAACTCCCATTTCGCACATAGTCGATCCAAATAAACCATGTTTGGTAGAAACATGCAGTAGGAGCAATCCTATATCAAGACGGTAGACCAGTTGCTTTTCTAGATCCTGCTCAATCTATGTATTCCACCCTAAGTTGTGTCAGAACAACGTTCCGAAAGCATAGTGTTCCAAAACATTGAAACAAAAAAAAGAAGAAAAAAAACATTCTAAATATTTTTGTTTACAACGAGTGGAACCCTATGAGACACATAAACTAGGAGCAATAGTAGGTTTCAAAATCTAGGGAATTCTATTTTACGTAGCACAACCATGTCAAGTTAGTGCCTTCTTGTCATGCCTTCTCCGTGATATCAAGGCCAAAGCTTGCATCTTAAAAATCTAGAGCTTTGAGGAAGGAGCGCTACCAAGAGCTCGTGAGGATCAGGTTTTCACTTTGGAATTCGGATTAGTCGTTCCATATGTCTTAACATAGTAACTTGTATGATGTGCAACAAGGTACGACTTGGTAGAAGAATTCCCAACGGGACTTAAAAATCTATTAGAACGGCTTCCAAGTGCCTACTGCATGGATATTGGTCCCATAATCATAGGGTAGATTTACAAGGGCCATTCGACGTTATACAATGCTTTGCGTGATCAAAAAATTTAGCAAAGCAGACTTGGACAGTTTTACAGATACAATCAACACAAGACTCTTATGCACCATTGGTGATCAATTCATTAGGACTAAATGCAGTACATGATCATATTGTCATCTAGGTTGATGCCAAAATTCGAGAACTCGAAACCCAATCAAAGAGCATACAATACATCAAAGATTCACTCCTACTCTAGAAATATAACAGGAAAAAATATCTTTGAACTCAATCTCCAAGCAAAAGAAACAATGTGAAGCTCAAAAATATATATACGAAGGCAAGGTATACCTAGAGGATGCTCAAGCACAATAATTTCATAAGTTTTACCAGTTTTAATCGTCCTACCATTCTAGATGTTATAGTGTCGAAGTTAGAGTTCATAAATTCCTTTTGAAACATCAATTCTTTTGTTTAAAGCTCGAGAAATGCTTAGTTGGTATTAATCACATACAGTCCATTATGAATCCACTTGCAAGAATCAAGTTATGAATGTCCAAAATGATGTTTTGGTACTTCTTGATACCATGCTTGCTAAACATATTATTGTGGTCTTTACTCTTGGCAACCTTCCTCACATGAAAATATGAATGTTGCTCTATTTGAAGAGGAATGGTTACAAACTTACTATACCAAAAATTGCTAAGTGCCACAAGAAACGAAACGCTCACAATCCACTCTGTCGAAGGATCCCAATCCAGATCCACCCTATGTGCCCTAGGCATGAGACTTGGAATCAAGCAGGATCCGACTTCCAGTACTAACAACGTCCCATACCACCGCCAGTGCCTTCTGTTGTCTCTCATCCTGGCTATGCACATGTGCACCACCATCCACCTTCTCCTAGGTAGATAGAATGAATGGTAGCTGAGAACTCCTTCCCTTCTTTATTAACAAGGTAGAAGTCTCCGTGCCAAGCACATATTTCTGATTATGACAAGTGGCATACATGCAGTCCACGAGTCACTAATCAAGTCAATAAGCCCTAGCCCAACACCTAGTTTCAAGTAAGAGTGGGACCCAAGGGGTTGGGTCTCTAACATGAACATATGAAGAAGAATAGTTTTTATGGACCTTCATCTAGCGAATGCAGCTTTATTTGGTAAGTGGAAATTGTTCCCAAACAAAGAAGTTAATTATGCAGGCAACGAAAGAGCTAGCAAGTGTCACTGTTGCAGTAAACTTGGACGCTAGGCTAACCAATGTCGCAAGAAGAAGGCCGGTTTGCTAAAGGATAAAAATGAAGTGAAAGAGGCTGATGTATACGTCTTTGCTGAAGAAGAACCTACTTTCTAAGGCCTTTTGTCTACACAATTGTGTATATCCATCTATAGGGTGATGGAGATTTCACAATCTCATTACTAGCCTAGAAAAAGACCTCCTTGAAGATGCATGAAATTCTATCTTGTCATGATATCCCCCATGTAGTTTGGAGCAACCAACTGTGCATGTACAAGCGAAAACTTGTCATTTGCATGGACCCTTGATGGTTTGGTAGCTAAGAACCTTTTGTTGATCACAGATGTTCAGTGAATGGGGCAGTGTCGCAGATATGATTCTCGACATCTTGATGACTTCACAAAAATTGTCAAATACGTGTCATATCAACAGATGATATGCTATTACACTTTACTGCCTAGTTATATATTTATTAATCACAATGTACACCACATTGTGGTTCACTTGATATACTCATTATCATTCAAACATACTTGTAATGCACTTGAAATTGTGAATGAAAAATATGCCTTAGAGTCTCGCATATTGTAATTAACAAAGTCTCATAATTCTTATGCATAGAAGGAACTTGGACACATGGACCAAATGTCCTATCTTCTCTAGTTATGGAGTAAATTATTTGTTGTGTGCTCTGATCTTCAACACCATATTATAGTGTGTGCATAATTATCTTGATTCTATGGAGCATATTATGTATCTTTGTGATCTCTTCCATATCCTACTTGTCGATAGTATTTAGAATGTTTTAGTGCAAACCCCTACATGCTATCAAAGCTTGTCTAGTTCTATGACATGGTATTAGAGCATTGTGAATAACCAAGCATGAGTGGGTGCTCCTACCTTAAGCTAGAAGGTATGCATTGTACTTCCTTTACGTGTGTGTGGCTCTCTTCCATACTATGATGTGTGCATTATCATAATCTTGTCAAGTCTGTACTTGCACCTTTGAGATTTCTTGTTCCATATCCTACTTATTGACAATATTTAGAAAGTTTGAATGCAAACTCACAAATGGTACCAAGTCTTTTAGATTCTCTAACAAAGTATCAAAGCATCTCGTGTAATTTCCAACCTCATATTGGATCTTTTTCAGTTTTCAGAATATTACATTGTCAAGATTTCTCCTTGCATTGATTTCAATAAGCAAGTTGTAAGCACTCACAAAAAATTTTCATGAAATATCCTTCAATGCAAATACTTGCATCCCATTACATCTTAAGGCTCCTTCTTACATTCTATGATAGTAATATTACCAAGTACACATCATAATGCTAAACGCTAAACTTTCATGTAAGTTCAAGGCAACCATGAGAAACTAAAATTCAATGAAAAAATATAAAAAAATATTTTATAGAGTAAACCAACAACAAACCTTCAGCTTGTGCTTTTCCATGAACTCTTCAGTGCAATCTGGACCAAATAGAAGACCTATTCCTCGAGCTACATTATGAGTAAGGCCCGGTGTAGGAGCAGGATCAGACCACAATACATCGCCTGGAATGATGTTTGAGCCCACTCCAGATGGATCTAAGACTCCCCTTCTTGCCTTTGCAAGATCTTCTAGAGTTCCAAGTGTCAATGTCCCCCTTTGCATACCCACAAGACGTTTAGAAGCTTTTCCACCCTTGCCTCGCTTAGTGGTCGCAACTTCATGATGACGAAAAAGTCCTCCATGGGCCATATACACACAACCAGCTATCACAGCTGCAAGAGGATGTCCTTCGAAGCAGCCCAAAATCTTTCGATACAGGTGCTTTGCTTGATCACCATACTTCACCATGATCTCATTCTCAAACCCGTAAGTGGATGTGCAAAACTTTGTTTCATGATTACCCCTTAGTAAAAACACTCGATGTGGGAGTAATATCTGTACCAACAATCAGCAATTTAGTGAATAAAAACCAAACAATAAGAATGGCCTCACCCTATATTATCATTTATGAATGCCAAATATCATTGGAAATACCCCAAGTACAAAGCAAGGTGTGCTTAGAATAAAACAACTATACAAAGACGTGTGTGCTAAGGCTGAGCAAGTCTACCAACAAGAGCCAAAATCTAGAAAAAGCTCCAAACTCTCAAACTCAATGTGCAACAAATTTATCTTTCCACATAGGATGTCCATAGCCTAAAACCATGATAAATTGATACTTTCATATATATATTTTGAGCTACAAAGAGCTTTATTAGATTGTAAATTCATTAGAAGAAACAAAATTTGAGTACTCAACAAGTTTGTACAATGTAGAGACATATAACAAAACAAATCAAACATCCAATCAAATGTTTTACTAACTTTATGAAACTTTGATAGCAAGCATAGGATACATAAAAAGGACATGTGGTCTTGAATTGTAACAAGTCCACCCAAAAAGTTTCAACCTTCAATATAGCACATGATAAATGTTGAGGATATAAGCATCACGGTGACTCCTAACTTGATATCACAAAAAAATGCCACTATATACTAGATGAATCATTGATTTGTATAAGATGCTAATAAGGCTTCCAAAAGTAAGGGTAGGACAAGAATGGTAAGAAGTACATAACTCCCAAGAAAATCTTTTAAGTAAGGTGTGATTAAGTATGCCTATTGTTCGAAACATGATAAAGCCTAGAATAAGGAGCAAGGATCCACAAGTAAAGCAAAATTTTGCATACAAGAAAAGCACCTGTGAACTACTTAGTTAACCAAATGTGGCTACTGTTAGAAAGTGTCAAGGCTATACCCCTTGCAAAACACTCTAGGAACACAAATGGACGGGTAGCTCAATGGTAGAGCACCCCACCGGTGGCATTAGAGCGGGTTCATAGGCTGCATGATTAACACTCATAGCTCCTATTACTATGCATATTGGAAGGTAGGCAGATGGGCGATTTTGTTCCAGCAAATGGAGTCTCTGAAGGATGCATTTTTAAGCAGATTGGGCTATGCCTTGAGGGGGAGTGTTAGAAAGTGTCAAGGCTATAGCCCTTGCACAACACTCTAGGAACACAAATGGACGGGTAGCTCAATGGTAGAGCACCCTACTGGAATGGGGGAGATCCTATGTTCAACCACACACACCAAGTGTAAAAACTTTTCACATGGTATCAGAGCGGGTTCATAGGCTGCATGATTAACACTCATAACTCCTACATCCTGGAGATTACTATGCATATTGGAAGGTAGGCAGATGGGTTTTTTAGCTTTTGGTCCACGCACTCAAGTTTGGAAGGGCCCAACTCATAATGGGGGGTCCATGGGGTTCTTCTCCAATTAGAACTTGGTTGTCCAATGCCAAAGCTTTTCATTTGCTTTTGTAACTCCTATGTAACACATTGCTCTTGACTGTTGGCTTTTGGATATTCCACATCGGGAACCATTGGCCTTTGGATTTCTCTATCTCTATTAGTATAAATATGTGTCCTCTTTCTGCTGAAGGGGAGGAAGAGACTGAAGAGGCTGGAGAGACTAGAGAGAGTGGCAATGCTTATGTACATACATTCTTTGTATAGAGATTTGTCTCCATTGGTATCCTACTTTGCTTCCATTTATATGCATAATTCGTGATTGTTCATAGAACATTAATCACTTAATTCATTGTGAATGTTTCCGCTTCTAGTTCACATTGAATTCCAACAACTACATGGCTCACTATAAAGATTTATCAAGTACAACCTGGAAGAAGGTATATGAAAGGAAAAGATCCTCCCATTTCGTTACCTACTCTTTGGTGGAGAAAAGTGTCATGCACAAAGAATGAGAAAGAAAGAAAACAATCAACATTCATTAATGTTAGAGGTTTAAAGAAAGCTGCATAGAAATATTAGAGTAAGAAATTAGTACTCATTACTTGTCAGAACATGTCTTTGTTAAAAAAATGGTATCAGTAATGAAATGGTAACTATGTCTAACTTCTTAAGTTGATTTGATTATGCTAAGACATGTAAAAGATAGAATTCCAACTCAAAAAAAACCTAGGAGTAGTGTGGAAGTTACATATGTGACATAGTCATCTCTAGTCAGAGACTTCAAGGTGATTCTAGCTAGAGCTACAAAAAGTGCATATAGGCACATGCAAAAGTCTCTTGATGAATCTCACGGAGCCTACAAGGTCTTGCTTGGTGCCTTGATAATTCATTTAGACCCATCAAGCATATGGTAAATCCATTATTTGCATAATTTTGTCATTTGAGTTCCTTTTAGTGGCTGGACCACCAATTCGGTGTGCTCTCCATTGTCTAGTAATAACTCGTGGGTCCAAGTAAAGTCTAATTATGTTAAGGGGCCCTATCTTGACTTTTGGGGGTGCCCTATAAGTAGTAGTGGATGAACTTAGGGTTTGGAAGAGTCTACGCCCTTGGAAGGTCTATTTATATGTACTCATTATTCATTTGCAATTCATTCCCTTTCTAGCATAGCTACTACTTTCTCTCTCCTTGAGGGCGCCTAACCCTCTCCCTCTTCTTCTTGTATATGGAGAATGTTAGAAGGATCTTGACACTTTGATTTCCTACAGTTATCGACTGTCAAAGGTTACTCTCTTTGTTCCTTTGACTTGTTCGGTTGACTTTGTATTGTGTTGCGAACCCGTCTCAAACTTCCATGTATTTCTGTAGGTTCTTCATCTGCAGCAGATTCCTAAGTAAATAACCGTCTGGGACTCTACCGTGGATACCTGGAAAAAAAAAAAAAAAAAACTACCTGATAATATATACAGAGGCAACTGGATCGAATGGGGTTTGAAGTGGAATCTAAATCAGAATAGCCGAATAAGCACAATGTTGTAGAAAAATTACCAAAATAACCAAAAACTTGGTTCTTTGGTGCTTGAATATACTTCATCACTCTTTTGAGTGCTTTCCAATGTTGGATTCTTGGATTCGACATGAATTGAGAGTGTGCTAACTATATATGCCAGATCAGGTCTAGTGCACACCATTACATACATCAATGAGCCAATTAATGAGTGGCATGGATAACTCTTCATGTCCGAGATTTCAGCAAGTGTCAAAGGACACATATCTTTACTGAATTTAAGTCTTGGATCCATGGGCGAATCTATTGGCTTTGATTTGAGCATTCTGAATTTCTCCAGAATGTTTTGAAGGTACCTTTCTTGGCTTAGAAGGATTGTCTTCTTGAATCTGAATACCAAGCATATAATGAACTAGTCTTAGATCTATCATGTCGAATTCTTTAGAAAGATTATCGACTTAGTAATCTCTAATAGAGATATAGAATTGCTTAAAAGCAGACAGTAAAAAGTGCAATAATGATGTAGCTGGGACCATCACATTGAAATAGACATTCGAGTCAGCAGCATTCGAATGAAAGTTGATCTGCAAAAGATAGTCATTGATTCATTCGAACCAGGCTCTAGGTGCCTACTTGAGCCCATAAAGAGCTTTTTGAATCTTACAGCTTCTAGACCTTCAATAATACAACCTTCAATTTGTACATCCATCTGATATACTTCGAGGTCTTCAGCTGTTGCGATTGCCAACAAGGTTCAAATAGATGCAAGTTTGACTACAAGACTAAAATTCTTTGTAGAGTTGATTCCTGGTACTTGGGAATCGCCTTTGGCTACGAGTCTTGCCTTCCATTTTGATATCGAGCCATCGGAGTTATACTTTCTCTTGAAGATCCACTTGCAATCAATGATCTTCATTTTGGTTGGTGGTTCGACAAGGGTCCAAGTCTGGTTCTTGATTAGTGAATTGTATTCACTATCCATCGCTGCTTTCCACATATCAGAGTTTGCACTCGATAGTGCACCTTGAACTGTAAGTGGCTCTTCTACTGTTGTCCAAAAGGCTTGAAGAATATAGTTGTCTGGTGGATGGATCATTTGAGCTGACCTTTAAACATTGTTGTTCATCTTGATCTAACTCCAGAAGAAGAATGACAAGGTGCAGAAGCGGATGGAATCAAGACAGAGTTGTCTTCAATATTAGCAGGCGATAGTTCGGTGTTCGAACTAGAAAAAAAATTTCATGTTTCTTCATTTTAAAATCATAAAATTTGTCTTCTAGGAAGACTATATCTCTGCTAATAAGTGCCTTACCAAATTCTAGATTGTAGACCGTAGATGACTTGAGCATAGCAAATACATCGAAAAACTCTTAGATGGTCTACGGATGGCTTTGTACCTGACCAAACTTCTTCAGGAGTTTTGTTGTTCACGGCCTTGGTATTGCAACGATTCTGAACATAGCAGGTTGTTGCAATTGTTTTTGCCCAAAATTTATTCAACTATAGCTCGAAAAATACTATCTCTGAATCCCTTATTCACTTAGAAAGTCATTCATAGCATTCAAAATAAACTCTCCCCCTCCATCTGCGCATAAGGCTTTGATCTTCCTTCCTGTCTAATTTTCAAATAGACGTTTGAATTGTTGAGAACAAATACATGCTTCTGATTTGTTCTTGATGAACATGACAGTGGGTTCGTCGGGAAAAATCATCAATAAATGTAATGAAATACATCGATCCTTCGCATGATGAGGTTTGCATCGGGCCAAAGAGATCATAGTGAATGAGATCCAAAATGCCTTTAGTTCTATGAGCTTGGCCTTTAGGGAATCTTGACCTTGCATGCTTGCTTTCTCCTTGGCTGTCCACGAGTTTCTACAAGAGGGTTTCTAGCCATCTCTCTCTTTCTTTTGAGAATGCTTTGTGTGATTGAATAGTTAAGATCTTGGATCCTTAGGCTTCTATTTCCTATATGGTATCAGAGTCTTTAGGTGATCATATTGCTTGCAGGAGGGCGCCCAATAGGAAGCTATCTTCTTCCCCTTTTGGTAGCAGAAAATCATCAAGCTACTGATTTTTGCAAGAGAAGAATCTGTTCATCTTCTTATAGCTTTCTTGTAGGAAATTGCAGCGCACCTTCACCTATTTGAGAGCTAGCAGTAGGGCGCCCATGCTCAAACCAATTGCATGTGATTTTGACTCGATTACATGTTGAAAATTTCAGATTTACTTCTTAAATTAAGATACATGTGTTTTGGACACATTTCTTGCTGAAATTTCCCTGTTGGTGAGCTTGGAGCAGGGCGCTACCATCAACTCTATATGCACATAGTGTGCACTCTTTTTAGCCACAAATTTTTGGTTTTGATTTTGGCTTCATTTGAAGTCTACCTATTTGTGAGCATTCTGTTTTTTTGTGCAGAAATCAGCCAGCTATTTCATTACTTGTTGAGCAAATTGCATGTGGAGTATTGCAATCTATTGTGCTCATAATTTCAGCTTTGAGGTTGCTACCCTTTGAGTAGATTTTGTCTTGAAAAGTCTATTTCCTATCTACTACAAGCTGATTTTTCTGTTATGGCTAAAGAATCGGAGTCTATTGGTTCTTTATTTAATGAAGATAGGCTGGATGGCACAAACTATTCCTTGTGGTGCTACATGATAAAAAACCTTCTAATTGCTAAAGGTTTGTGGGAAGAGAGGCCGTCTACCTTGGCACCTATTACACCATCTAGAACAACTACTTCATCATCTACGGAGGTGTCTTCCGATGAGCACAAGAAGTGGGATCGACGAGATGCACAAGCACATTCCGCATTGCATTATCAGTGAAGAGATCTATCCTTCCTCATATTAGATCATGCAAGACTTCCAAAAGTGCTTGGGAGACTCTTGCCAAGATGTTTCAAGTAAAGAATGCGGCAAAAGTGGTATATCTTCGAAATCAACTTTCTATCTTGAAGATGCAAAAAGGTGATTTGCTTACAAACCACTTGACGAAAATCAAGGATCTTCGAGAGGAGCTTCTTAGTATTGATGAGGTGATTGAGAACTCACAATTTGTATCTATTACTCTCAACTCTCTTCCTAATTCTTACCTTCCATTTGTGTCATCATTGAGCATTTCTCTTAAGGGACAGCAAATCTCCTTCGACGAACTTGTTGGCTTACTTCTTCAAGAAGAGCAAACAAGGATCAACTTTGTTGAACAAGAAGATCAAGCTTTCTTTGCAAAAGACAAAGGCAAAGGCAAAGGCAAGTGGAAAGGGAAGCCTTCTTTCAACACTTCCAAAGATGATCAAAAATCTAAAGAAGCTCAATATCAAGGCTCCAAGAAGAAGGGTAAATACCACTATTGCAAGAAGTTTGGGCATCACATCAAAGAATGTAGGAAGAGGCTTGCAAAGGAAAAAGAAAAGGTACGATACAAGTACCGCAATCATTACTTTGGAATAACAATTTGAAAAGGAGGATAATCTTTCCAATAATGATTATGATTTTGTCACTAATAATCTCATCTCTCCTAAAGACGAGATTTCTGCCACTTCAAATCTTGCTGGTTTTTCAACATAAAACAGCCCATCTTCAGCTTTACAAGTTGCTGTTTTTTCATCTATTGATTGGGTGATTGATAGCGGTGCCACACGCCATATGACTTATCACAAAAAAGTCTTCACAAAGCTTGTAAAAGTGCATGATGGAAGCAAAGTTCAAGGTGTTGATAACACCTCTTATCCTATCAAAGGTATTGGAGTTTTCCCCATTATCTTACCCAATGGTGAGGAGAAGTACAATCGCAATGTACTTTAAGTTCCAAAAATAAAAAAGAATCTCATTTGGGTCTCTACAATTATGAACCAAGGATTGGTTGTGGAATTCAAAGAAGACAAATGTCTTATCAAAGACCCAAAGAGATCTCTTATGATCATTGCGGTGGATTGTTCCTTATGGATACCTATGAGCGAAGAGCTTCATCATCTTTTTGTCTTGTTGCATCAAATTCACATTCTTTGGAGTTGGCTGAATTATGGCATGCTAGGTTGGACATCTCAACTTTGCTAGCTTGAAGATGTTGAAGAGATTCAATATGGTTGAAGACATTCCTAATATTGAGCATCCCAAAGGACATGTATGCGAAGGATGCATACTTGGAAAATTTCAAAGGCAAGCTTTTCCAATTAATGGAACTATTTGAGTTGATGGCAAATTTGATTTGGTTCATAGTGATGTATGTGGTCCAATGAGGACTGAATCCATTGGGAGGTGTAAATACTTTGTTACTTTTATTGATTACCTTTCAAGATTTACATGGATTTATCCTATGAAGGCAAAATCTGAAGTTTTTCGGAGCTTTAAGGATTTTCTAGCAATGATAGAAAATCAGTTTGGGCACTCTTTGAAGATCTTACGTACAGACCGAGGAGGGAAATATATAAAGAATACATTCGGTACTTATCTTCAAAGCAAAGGTATCCATCATCAAATGACAACCCCTTACACACCTCAACAAAATGGTGTTGTCGAAAGAAAGAATCGCACTATCATGGAGATGGCTCGATGCATGCTCGAGGCAAAGGGCCTACCTCACAAGTTTTGGGCTGAAGCGGTTATAACGGCGGCTTACATTAGTAATCGGTGTCCTACTAAAGCCTTGAAGGTATTAACTCCTTATGAAGTTTGGTATGGTAAGAAGCCTATTGTTTCTCACTTACGCACCTTTAGTTGCATGGCTTATGCTTTCATTCCCGATAAGCTAAGAACCAAGCTTGATGATAAAGGAGTTAAATGCATATTTGTTGGCTACAGTAGTGAAAGCAAGGGCTATCGGTTGTTCAATATGGATACTAAAAAAATCATAGTGAGTCGTGATGTTCATTTTGATGAAAAGACCTCCTATGATGTTGCACCCACTCATGTCATGAAAAGGGACTTCCCCCATGATGCATATGTTGAAATATTTCCAGATTTGGTTTTGCCATCTAATCATGAAGAGGAGGGACTGCCATCTACTTCTAGTGGACAGCCCACTACTTCAATTTTGCAGCCCATAGTTCATCAAGAAGAACCTATTTATGATGAAGAGCAACCTGTTGAAGACATTGAACAGCAAGGTCCAAGTTCGGAACACTTTGGACAGCAAAGTGTTGACAAAGGTAAGGCTGTTGGACAGCCCAAACCAGCCCCTAAATGGTTGTTGCAGACTTTGCAGGACAGCAAAGTGGATCATTTCTATGAAGGGAAGACTCGTGCCTCTACTAAATCAGTAGAATATGCTGACTTTTCTGATTTTGTTGAGGATGGTGCAGTAGAACCTGTTTTTTATGGGCAGGCCAAAGGAGTAAAATGTTGGGAGGATTCGATGCAAAAGGAGTATAACTCACTCATGAAGAACCAAACTTGGGTTCTTGTTGATCTTCCACATGGGGCAGGAATCTTCATCTCTCAACAACGATACATTGAGCAGATGTTTGTTAGAAATAATAAATGATAATGTTAGTTTCCCATAGGTTACTTTGACCCAAAAGGTCAAGACTTTTGTGTAACCATGGGTTAGGTTTATTATTTAGACCATGTTAAGTTAGTTTTAGTTAAGTTGGACCCAATTTTGGTCTAGTAGTAACTCGTGGGTCCAAGTAAAGTCTAATTATGTTAAGTTAGTTTTATATTTCTTGTGGTAGAAGACTTATGAAATCATGTGGGAACCATTGATGGATTGCAAATCCATATTTCGGCTTGTGGCTGGTTTTTTGGTTACCTACTTTGGATGGAGGATGCTTGTCTTCACTCTTTGATTTGATGCTACCGCACTTCGTATTCTACATCTCTTCTACATCGGGCATGATTGGGGCTGAGATTTCGGCTACTTCGACTACTTCAAGCTGAAGTTTTTTTGGCGGCATTAAGCTTGGACAGCAAGCTACATCTTTTCTTTTTCGGCTACATGGAGTTTTGGGCAGCATGCAATACTTTGCATTTTTGTTGCAATTTTTCATACTTCATGTCTCGTTATGTTTTTTACATTATCATTTAAGGAGGGTGTTAGAAATAATAAATGATAATGTTAGTTTCCCATAGGTTACTTTGACCCAAAAGGTCGAGACTTTTGTGTAACCATGGGTTAGGTTTATTATTTAGACCATTTAAGTCAGTTTTAGTTAAGTTGGACCCCATTTTGGTCTAGTAGTAACTCGTGGGTCCAAGTAAAGTCTAATTATGTTAAGGGACCCTATCTTGACTTTTGGGAGTGCCCTATAATTAGTAGTGGGTTTAGAAGTTTCTAGAGAGTTTGGAAGAGTCTAGGCCCTTGGAAGGCCTATTTATATGTACTCATTGTTCATTTGTAATTGATTCCCTTTCAAGCATTGCTACTACTTTCTCTCTCCTTGAGGGCGCCTAACCCTCTCCCTCTTCTTCTTCTTCTTCTTCTTCTTCTTGTATATGGAGATTGAATGGTAGAAGGATCTTAGCACTTTGATTTCCTACAATGTTGAAGCAATCTTCTTTTTCAAGTCGCCGCAAGTTGATGCATGCGATGGATGCAGTAGTGAAAAGTTTCATGCGAAACCTTTTCAATTTGATGTTTTAGCAAAGGCTGAAAAATTCAAGCACTCTTTGGAACCGTTTTGTACTAATCGAGGAGGGAGTCATGGGTCCACTAGTCCTAATTGTGTCATTAAGTACCCCAACTTGACATATTGGAGGTACCTTATTCTTTCTATGTAACTTATAGAAAGTTGGATAGTCAATAGTCAAGTAGTTGGATAGCCAATAGTCAAATAGTTGGATAGCCAATAGTCATCTTGGACTATATATATGTGTGCATCCCATTTGTATGAGACACTTTTGTAAGCAATACTGACTATTCTCCTTGGCTGTCCACGAGTTTCTACAAGAGGGTTTCTAGCCATCTCTCTCTTTCTTTTGAGAATGCTTTGTGTGATTGAATAGTTAAGATCTTGGATCCTTAGGCTTTTATTTCCTACAATCCCCAGCTATCTGATCTGATCTCTGTATTTATGTACAATGCATTGTTGGTTGACAATACAATGAGGTGGGCGTGAAGTCTCGTACAATAGTAGTAACGTTAGTCCTTGAGACGTGAAGTGTAATGGTTAGTTCAAATGTCTCTCGAACATTGTCGAGTAAACACGATGACTCGTGATTCCCAGGTCCAACTGTTGCATGTGCTAGGCGTCGCGGGAAGAACTTTTTTTTTGTGCTGTCCATGTTTGAAGGTTTATTGCCGGAGCGACACTCTCTCCAAGCTGAAGATTCGCTGCAGGAGAAATGATCGCAATTAGCTGGACAGCCAGATGAATTGTGCACAGGACAGCCAGGAGCTACTAGCGCAGATCAGGGATCATGGGATTAGTTGCATTCGAGCTACCTATTTATTGGCTACAGGACATGAGCTACAACAGATGTGGATCAGGCCATTAAGTCCATCCATCGGGCCAAAGGCCGAGTATTTTTCACAGCATCAAATTGCAGGCCAGAAGCAAAAATTTGAAGTTGAAAGTCTAACTTCTCAAAATCCAAGATATTGAAGTTGTTCTAAAGTTGGAGTTTGCCTTGGAGGTTTTGGTGGTTATCTTTGATGAAGGAGAAGAAGAAGCAAAAAAATTTCAGGGATTTACTGTCTACTTTTTATGAAAAAGAAGAACCGGCAACTATTTTGGAAGTGTGCCTAATTCACTCATTGTTTCCATTGTGCTTAATAGCGTATTGCTTGCATATCAAAATTTTGTCATGCTGCTATCTCTACGAGAGACTAAGCCAAGTTTTGACAAAATGAGTGCTATATGACCTAAAGAAGACTTCGAACTTCACAGATCTTGACCCTCTGATGGTCCCATGTCATATGCCTATTCTATCCTCCGATCCGACTAACGGGCAAATAATTAACTTGACTCAATACTTTGATCCAATGAAGCAAGTTGCTGGTGACACCCTCGCAAACAATATTTAACTGGAGATCTAAAAGCAGGGGACACATATGTATAGGTTCTGCCATCCAAAGTGAGACTACTGATTTAGCAGAGGAGATTAGATCCAAATCATAGACATTGGCATAGATGTACCAGCAAACCTCACAATGTAATGAACTACCATGGAGGAAATGTAATACCATACATAGTTCGTATGGCAATTTTTATTTGCTCAAGTTTAAATTGCACTTTTTCACGTGACTAGGGACTACTCTTTAGACTTGTGTGATTAGGTGTTTGATTTTCTCATGCGTAATCATCACTTTGAAACATTGTTTTTTTAATCACATAACGTTTGAATTGAGAGTAAACCCAATGTCCCAAGAATGAACTCATAGAACAGATGTATCTTAATAGAAACATACATTTTGCGGCATACAGGTATGGTATACTTCAAATACTTGTACAAGAGTACACTAGTACTAGAGTATGGTGGCAACATTGGGGTCTATTGAATCATCCCTCTTTAACTCATCAAAACATATTCTTTGAGGCAAGGCATACAACAAACTTTGGCATGCTTCTAACGCTCATTCGAGACTTCGCTCATACAAACGTATGGTGGTAACATTGAGCTCATTGCACATTGCTTCTTTGCAAAATTCCTCTTTTACTCAAAAAGTTCATATATAGAAAGCAAATTGAGATAATTTACATAAAGAATGCTCTCGCAACCTTGGGAAAAGACAGCCCAAGGTTAGACTAAGGGACTTGCCTTCCAAGCTAGCAATAATAGGTAAGTCTCAAATCCCCAAGCACCTCGATCCACATAGTCACCATTGAAGACATATATCTGGTTCGGGCCAGGGTATCCACTAATTTCTAGCAAATGCAACACATCATGCAGCTGCCCATGAACGTCCCCCACAAGAACTACGTTGCAGGAGGGATCGGGGTCAATGGTGAGGCAATTGGGCTCCCGGTGCATCAGCTTGGAAGCTGCGGCTATGATGGCATCAGCAACTGGCACGGACACCACTGAGGGCAGCTCCTGCGGCTTGAGAGAGCGAGAAGCAGCGTCCAGAGTGGCGCCCAGAGCTAAAACCCAGTCGCGGGTGAGAGGTGGCTGCTGCAGCTGCTGCTCCGGCCAGTATATGGGAGCGAGAGCGGATGGTGAGGCGGCCATGGCCGCGCTATGCTGATGCTATGCTGGGCTTCTTCTTCCTCCTCCTCCGCCATAGCCGTTCCATGGGAGCGATAGTAATAAGGTGTGCTCCACCATTGCAAAGAAAAAGAGCACGCAATGAACATCACATATTGAAGGAAACCCATAGGGGGCAGTTTTATGGTTGAGAGACACTCAAACAATAATCTTAAGGGCCAGCCTTCACATGTAACCCACTCATCTCAAACAACATCCTCACACATTGGGTTTTCCCTTGACATCATCACATGTTGGTTCCCATACAGGTGGTGGAGGAGGAGAACCAGTTCCATTTAGAGACACGCTATGAAAAATCAGCAATGATGCATGTCGAAGTCGAGCATTCGTCGCATGTTGTAGCAGGTTGTGATTAAAGAACAAGGAGCCAAGCACTTTATTGTAAGATTAGATCCTCTTCATTCCATAACATTTTTTGGGCAAATGGAAGATTAGTATATTTCCCTTTCTCTTGTGAGAATGAATGTTTCAAACATATTTGCATGTTGATGCTTGGGCTTGCAAGTATTTGGAAGGGATTATGCACGTGCAAATTTAGGTCATACAGTTGCACACATGAAGGACTTAATTATAATATTTCAAACACAAGGCGACATTTGTCCTACAATTGGTGCAGGCAGTAAATCTCACAACCTATTTTATGTCTTTAAACAAATTTTAAGTAAAAATAACTCTTCACGTGTGTGCACGTGAGAACTCTCAAAGGTGAGTCAATGTCATGATGTGAGATGTGAAGGGACTTCAAGTGGTTGTTCACTTATCCCATTTGAAATTTTGCATTTATTGCACTTCTCTTCAACAAGTGGCCCCATCAAATTAAAGTCCTTATGTTCTCTTTAGTGTGGGGTTAGATATGGGTGGGTACATCAATTTTTTGGAAATTGCTTAGGACTAGACCCACTACAAATCTTATGGCTAGGTTGAAACCCTCGATTTGCAACCCTTGCAACTTGGCCATCTCCGACTACTTCGACCATAAAGTCACTCGAAGACCAACCGAAGTGTCCGAAGTAACCAAAGTTTCCGACTCATTCGACCATTTTGACGATCAACTCATCCAACTACTTCAACTACTTCGATTCGTCCGACTACTTCGACTCATCAAGTCATCTGTCTCGTCAGTCAAATACACGCGTTGTACGGATGTCGTTGTACATAAAATATCTTTAAAGTACATTTACTACCGGATATTAAATTAGACTAAACTAGTCTTATAATTATAGATTAGTTAAGTAAATTCTTGTAATCTCAAGGATGTTTTGTGTATATACATCCAGCTCGCATTCACCAAAGGGTGCAATAGAGCGAAAGATTGAGCATCGGAAGTTACGCCATTCAGGTTGTAATCACTTGCATTGTTCATGCTCCGTATTGAGCAAATTCTCTCATGTTAAGCATTCAATGTACAATATCAACAACACCTTCTACTATCAGTATCTGATCATGATATGTGTGTGTTGTGATTGATCACATTCTCACAATTGCTTTTGTTGGCTCGTTCACTCAGTCTGATCAAATCATGGATGTCTTCGACTCCTTATAATTTAATCAGACGACAGTTATCTCTGACACCTGAGGAACGAACGCTATCTCTCTACACTACTGGATAAATTGAACTTCACTTTTAAACTGATCGATAGTAATTCCACATATTATTTACCCTCTTCGGTAAACTGTACTCAAATCAGCTTCGTTTGAGTATAAAAGTATTTAAGCGGTCCTTTGAAGAAACAAAATTGTCCGCTAGTGAAGCGAGACTACTACTCGTGAGAGAGCCATGCTTCTCTCACGCCAACGCACTGCGTGGATTCGCATGCAGTGCCCTAAAGAAATCAGAGAAAATCGATATAGATTATTTTTTTGGTTGTGTCTGATCCTTGATGTCGAATGCTTATGCTGTATATTTTAATATGTCTGAGTTTTCTTGTTCCCTTTGAATTCCGCACCTTGGTTGAAATGAAGTCGAATGCTATATTAATTTTAAGAACATAGATCAATAGTACCTGACTACAATCCTCTGGAGGACTGTAAGAGTGTTTCAGCTGGCAGTGCTTAGCGAACGCATCTGAACTCCATCCGAATCTCGAAAGAGAGTCGCAAATGTTTCGTGAATTTTCTTCTCACGATTCTCATCATTCGTATCGGAGCACCGCTCGACTCCCAACAGTGGTATCAGAGCCGCCCTGTCATATTCTAACATAGCCGAGAAGCTAGCAGATCCAGGAGGCCAAGCATTCAGACAATCAACCAAACGACAAGAAAAACAGACTTCAAGAGGCAATGGCTTCAATCGGCAGCATGCAGAACAAGATCTGCACTATACTTAATTCTTCAAGATCTAACTTTCTAGCCTGGAAAGTTAAGACATCTTTGATACTCAAGGGCGAAGGACTCTTCCCCTGGGTGGATGGCATAGAAGAAATGCCTACGACAACAAGCAAGGAGCTACGCGAATGGAGGGAGAAAATCGACAAAGCAGTAGCCTTGCTATCATCTTCCATTGAAGATAGCCTTACACTTGACCTGGCTACACTCTCCAAAGCTAAGGAGATGTGGGATACACTGCTCACAAGATTCCAGACGAAATCAAGAAGTCAGATTATGATGCTGGAAGATCAACTGACGAATCTGCAGTGGGATGGAAAAGACCTCACCTCTTTCGTGAGAAAGATGAAGGATCTATTTCTATCACTACACAACTCAGGAGCAGAGAATGCAGTATCAGCTGAGAAGCAGCTCACATATTTGTTGAGAGCCTTACCCAGATCTTTCCAAACGACATGAACCCTGCTCGTGAAAGACCCTAGCATGAACCTCGAAAAGGCGATTGTCGAGATTTAAGAGGAAGTCGAGGCCAGAGAGCATCTTGATCGCAAAGATGGTTCTGACCAGGCACTTTACGACAACAGAGAAAAATTAAGGAAACAGTTCAAGCCTAAGAGGGAGTCAAATAAGAGGTAGGATCGTGACCAGCAAGCAAAGGGGACCAGCAAAAGCAACTGGAAGACCAAAGGGAGGTCGAAACGACAAGATGCCGACAAGAAGACCTACACGAGATGCAGAAGAGACAGGCATACAGTAGATACTTGCTGGCTCAATCCCAAGATTGAGTGTATCCATTGCCATAAGAAGGGTCATGTAGCCATGGATTGCCGCCATAACCCAATAAATAGATCAGCACAGAACAGACAAGAGAACGATAATAGTTCTTCATATGTCGAGGAGTCCGAGAGCTCGAAGATGGGCGAAGAAAGAACCAACAAAAATTGTTCCTACATCTATGAAGATGTGTGTGCAGCATCAACGTCTGACACACACAAGATGATTATGGATTCAGGAGCCACCTCGCACTTTGTGACATCAAGACGAATCATGTCTGATTTCAGAAGTGCAGATCCCTCAAGATTCATAATTCTTGGAGATGGATCCAGACATCAAGTGAACGTTATTGGTTCACTCTGGCTCAACACTAACGAAAGAGACAGACGACTCGAAGACGTTCTATTCGTGCCAACTCTGTAGCAAGACTTGCTCTCTGTAGCAAGAATAGCAGATGCATGGATGCGTGTGATGTTTTCTAATGAAGCATGCAACGTGATTGATGTCAGCACCAGCACTCTCATTGCTCAAGGCAGAAAGAAAGAGAACCTATATCATTTGAAGGTACGCCTACTTGCAGATCAGGTGCATCAGACTCATGACGACTCGCCAGACACTCTATGGCATAGAAGACTCTGCCACATGAACTCAATGGCACTCTACCAAGCAAGTCATCATAGGGCAATAACAGGGGTCAGCATCTCGAATGCAACCAATTCGGCCACATGTGATGCATGTTTGAAAGGCAAGATGTCACGCACACCATTCGTCAAAGACTCCTACAGAACGACAAAGATTCTGGAGCTGGTGCACTTTGACATCTGTGATCCATTCAACGTGATATTAATAGGAGGTTCAAAATACTATATAACCTTCATTGATGATTATAGCAAGTTTGTCGGAGTGTATTTTATTCAGAATAAATCTGAAGCATTCGATAAATTCACAGAATATGTGAATTGGGCTGAGAGATGCACATGCAACAAGGTGAAGCAAATCAAAAACAGATCAAGGTGGCGAATATATCTCGAATCGCTTAATTGACTTCTGCAATGATTGTGGCATCATTCACAGAAGAACTGCAGCCTACACACCGCAGCACAATGGTGTTGCTGAACGAAAGAACAGGACCCTAATGGAAGCAGCCAGATGCATGATGGCCTATTCAAAAGCTCCAAGGGCATTGTGGGCTGAAGTAGTAGCTACAGTGGCATACATCCAGAACGGGATAGGTAAATATGGTGTTCCTCACACGACACCACATGAGATATGGTGGGGTAGAAAGCCCAACCTGTCTCACGTCAGAATATTTGGCTGTGCAGCATATGCACATATTCCTGATTAGCTTCGCAAGAAGCTTGATGAGAAAGCCGAGCAAGGATTTCTAGTATGTTATGACAATAATTCGTCATACTACAGAATCTACATGCTAGACACGAACATTGTGAAAACAGTGAGGGATGTCAAATTCGACGAGAGCAGGACAATGGCCAACAAAGACCATGTTAGCTATGAAGTTCTGGAAAGACAGTACTATGACCTGTCGCCAACGTTAGAGGGAGCAGAGGATGAACACAAAAATGAAGATTTTCAAGTCGTCTCCCATTCGAACGACGAATCAGACGAAGAAAGATTCGAGAGGCAACTTGCCGCCGTAGTTCTTATAAACCAAGATGGTTCCAGACCGAGCAGAGCAGACAAGGGCAAAGGCATAGCTGTTCCAGGAGGATCTCCCAGAAGGTCGACAAGACCACAAAGAGCACCAGCAATATTTGTGCTAGGCAGCTCAGCTTTCACATCAGAAGAATTCTGCGGGTTCAGTGGCGAACCACAGACATTCGAGGAGGCGATTGAAGGTCCACAAAAGGACAAATGGATCAAAGCCATGAATGAAGAGATGGAGTCTATGAGGAAAAACCAGGTATGGACGTTGGAGCCATTACCTCATAAGCGTAAGACTGTCAAATGCAAATGGGTTTTCGAACTCAAATATGGACCAGACGGGAGTGTGACAAAATACAAGGCAAGATTGGTAGCGAAGGATTTCTCTCAGAGATACTGTACTGACTATTTTGAAACCTTCTCTCATGTCGTCAAACATTCGTCCCTACGTCTGTTGTTTGCATATGCAGCAGCTTATGACCTCAGGATCCACATTGTGGACGAGAAGACAGCCTTCTTGCATGGCGAATTAGACGAAGAGGTCTACAAGGATCAACCCCCAGGATTTGTCTTGAATTCACTTCCTGACTATGTATGCAGAATGCATAGAAGCATCTACGGTCTGAAGCAATAAGCTCGACAATGGTACAAGAAGAAGGATCAGGCCCTGAAATCATTGGGATTCAAGCCTCTGTTGGTTGACTCCAATGTGTATGTCAGAGTTACAGATGGGCAGATCATCATAGTGGCTGTATATGTGGACGACACTATGATACTTTGCAAGAGTGAGCAGCTAATTCCTGAAGTACAGACAGACACCTCAAAGCATTTCGAGATAGTGGATTTGGGAGAAGCCAGGTGTTACCTAGGCTTACAAATTGAAAGGGACTATGAGGGAGGCAAGTTATACCTTCACCAGTCCAGATACACCCAGAAGATCTTAGAGGACTTTGGGATGCTGAACTGCAAAGGAGCGAACACTCCAATGCTCGCAGGAACGGTGCTAGCAAATGAAGACTGTCCAAAGACTGGAGAAGAAAGAGAACAGATGCAGCTCACTCCCTATAGAAGGCTGATAGGTTCACTGATGTACCTTGCAAACAACACACGTCCTGATATTGCTTATGCAGTATTTAGGATGAGCCAATTTTGCACGAATCCAGGCTCGACACATTAGAATATTGCGAAACAAATTTTGCAATATTCTTCAATTAACGAGAGATTATGGCTTGTGTTATTATCGTGGTGCAGGTCTCAAGATACTTTCCTACAACGATGCTAGTTGGGCATCTCTCAAGGATGACTGCAAAAGCGTCTCAGGAGGATGCACCATTGCATCAGGAGCAGCAGTTCTCTGGGTCACCAAGAAGCAGATCGTTGTAGCCTAGTCATCCTGTGAAGCTGAATACGTAGCAGCAGCAAAGATGGCCAACGAAATAATTTGGCTAAGGCAGTTCCTGGACGAATTGGACGAAACAAGGAATGAGCCACTGGTCTTGCAGATGGACAACACTTCTGCAATACACCTCACGAAGGATCCCGTGTTCCATTCCAGGACGAAGCACATTGCGATCAAGTATCACTTGATCAGGGATTTGATTGAGAAGAAGATGATGCAGACCACCTTCATTGGAACAAAAGATGTGGTTGCTGACATCTTCACAAAGGCTATGGACAAAGGACTCTTTGAGAGGCAAAGGAGCAGTCCCGGAATCATAAAGCTACCATGCTTTGAGAGGGAGCTGAAGAAACAAAGTGTTTCTGAATACAAAGCCTTGCTAGCTTACGGCCCCTCGCATGACGAACATGTTCGCGAATTCGAACATCTGGAGACACAAAACATGAAGATTTTCGCAAACATGAAAGTCAACCAAGACAAAGACCAACGGTTCGCGAACACGAACGGTTTGTGAACACGAAGGATCCACAAACGAGATTCCTTTGCGATCCAGCAAGAGAGAAAGACAGACGAGGTAAACGAAACCAACAGTGAAAATGAAACTCGTTATATCCTCACGCTCCTAGGAGTACCACCAGAGATCACACAAGTACCCAGAAGTACAGAGATCTGACCTGATGGCATGACGTCAGCAGATACTTCCTAGGTCGTGGCTAATCTGCCACACTTGTAATTCTTTGGTTAGTTGTAGATGCTTAATCACTCTAATCTTAGATTTGCACAGAGAGACCATGCTTACTGAATTATACTCGACACATATCTGAACATGATACATAGAGTGTACCTAAGAGAAGTAAACAAGAAAGAACAAGTAAAGTAGTTTGATGCTAGTAAGCAATCAAGACGAACACAGAAAAAAGCTCCGCCTGCGTGCGAGAAGATAATTTTGTCTAGGATCAGAAGATCCAATTGTCCGCTAGTGAAGTGAGACTACTACTCGTGAGAGACCTGTGCTTCTCTCACGCCAACGCACTGCATGCAGTGCCCTGAAGAAATCAGAGAAAATCAATATAGATTATTTTTTCTGGTTGTGTCTGATCCTGGATGTCAAATGCTTATGCTATTTACTTTAATATGTCTGAGTTTTTTTGTTCCCTTTGAATTCCGCACCTTGGTTGAAATGAAGTCGAATGCTATATTAATTTTAAGAACGTAGATCAGTAGTACCTAACTACAATCCTCTGGAGGACTGTAAGAGTGTTTCGGCTGGCAGTGCCCAACAAACGCATTTGAACTCCATCCGAATCTCGAAAGAGAGTCGCAAATGTTTCGTGAATTTTCTTCTCACGATTATCATCATTCGTATCGGAGCACCGCTTGACTCCCAACATCCTTAATGCATGAGCTACAATCCTATTCGACATTTTCATCTCTTCCTCTGTTGAGATCGTTCTTGTTGATAGTCATTAGCAGCCCACATCGGGGGAGTCGTTCTGCATTCTCTCTTCCTCCCCCACCAACAGGTGGTATCAGAGCTATTCGGATTAAGCCAAGATGTTATTCTATTTCAATTACTATCAGTTCAATATGTCTCACACTGATAACGCTTCATCTTCATAATCATCCAACGAAGTCAGAATCATCGACAAATTTAACGGTTCAAACTTCTACATCTAGAAGTTGAAGCTTAGGATGATGCTTATTGATAGAAATCTTTGGGATGTCGTAGATGGGTATAACCTGAAACCAGACGACATTGATTTTGAATTAGCTAAGGCATGGAAGATCAAGGATCAGAAGGCCCTAGCATCAATCACACTGAATCTGGCTGATTCTCAGATATCCCATGTTACCACTTACAAATCCTCTAAGGAAGCATTAGATTTATTGTCAAATCTCTATGAGACTCAAGATGTGACCACTAGATTACACCTTAGGAAGAAGTTCTTTACTCTCAGAATGTTTGATTCAACAACCATCACTTCCCACATCAACAGCTTTAAATCTTTACTAGATCAATATATCAACTGTAGGATGCACTATTCAGCATAGTGATGTCGTAATGACCTTACTTTTTTCTTTATCAAAATCTTATGAGCATTTTGTTGTGATGATCTCCACTCAACCCGATCTAACTCTTCAAAAGGTCATCAATCATCTTCGTCAAGAAAAAATGCGGAGAAAGACCAACAATCTATCCGTTAAAGATAAATCTCTAACATTATACACCAAGAAAAAAAATTGAAAGGCAAAAATCAAATGCAGAAACAACAACAGCAGAAGCCTCAACCTCCATTAGAGAGCAGTGAATCCAGAAGGCAACTCTTTTGCAGATATTGTAAGAGGGTTAACCACAACATCAAAGATTGTCGAATTCGAATCTACAACGAGGCGAAGAAGCAACAACACCAACAGCCGAACTCTATCAATGTAGTAGAGACTAAGGATCAAACCCTTGATGATGACAAACCATCAGAGCTGTTGATGGATTGAAAAAGTAGTAATGCAGGTTACGACAGTTGGTATCTCAACAATGGCGCTACCCAACATATGACACCTCGAAGAGAATGGTTTACTGAATATGTAGCTTACACTAGAGACAAATTCATCTACCTTGGAGACTCTAGCACCGTCCACATGGAAGACAAAAGAATAGTCAAGATCATATACAAAAATGCATTTTTCATTTCTGTTTTGAATGTCCTTCATGTACCTCAGTCATCTGAAAATCTCCTATCGATTTCATAGATACTGATGAGGGCTACGCTATTACCTTTTCTTCTGAACAATGTACAATCTTACACAAAGATTCTACTCTGACTACATGCACTCACGTTGAAAACTTATATGTACTTTCTAGCTCTATTTCATTAGCTACTACTTCTTATGAAAATGTAAACGATCAAACATCGCTATGGCATGCTCGATTTGGACATATTAATACAAGATTCCTTTCCTACATGCGTTGTAATAATTTAGTTCATGGATTGAATTTTTCTCTTTTATTAGATAAAAAATCATTTTTCTGTGAGTCTTGTATTTATGGTAAACATTCTAGAAGCAGATTCCCCATAACACACTCCATCAAGACAAAACATGTATTAGATCTTGTGCATAGTGATCTCTACGGTCCAATGCCAACTCCATCCTTAGGAAGTGCACTTTACTTTATTACCTTTATAGATGACTACCCAGATGGATGACAGTCATGTTCATAAAGCACACCAGAAACAGTCTTGAACCAGTTCTACGGTTCGAGAGGGGCCTTGGCTATCTTGGCATAGGACTTGACTATCCGATGTAGGATTTGAGAAGTGATGCGGTCTTTCCTAAAGTTGCCAACCATCATAAAGTTATTGAGGAGCTGGGCAGCAGCGTGTATGGCAGGCTCAATGATGGCATCTAGGAGGTAGCCGTCATTGGTCCAATGCAAATCATTTGTTAGGTCAATGTAAGGCTTAATAGCCTGTTTGGCCTGCTTATGGTTGGGTGAGGCTTGGGTACCAGACGCTATGTCTATGGCAGCAAGGGCGGCCTCCGTCACGTGCACCTTGTGTGTGGCTCTTTGGAAGGTGACGTAAAACTTGGATTTCTCTTCCTTCCATGTACTGAAGGCAAGAGTGATGAAATCCATATTGATTCTCCCAGAAAAGGCTCTCTCATGAATTTCCATTGCAATAAGCAGAGGCTCCGCAAGGGTCATCCACTGAGTGACCATGCTTGTGCTAGGAAGTATCATGATATCCGTTGCAGATGGGACATCACGATGGATAGTATAACGAGGCGACTGGGATGTATCTGTGGAAGACATGATGATCATAAACAAAAAGTAAAACGTGTGAGTGTATAATAGAAAATAGTTCCAAAAGTTTGGAAGGCTTTGGTCGCGGGAAAAATTGGCAAGAGCTTCGCTAGCACAAGTGAGGAATGAATCAAATTCAGCCAACTTATAGTTGAATTTGGAGGGTCCATTACACTGAATACTAGTTTGGCTAATCAGTTTTGAACAAAAATTTGTAGGCATGTACAGTATTGTGAAAATAGGCTATAAAAATTTCGGCGAAGGTTTTTGAGAATCTGAACCTATCCGGCGAACTTTTTCCAAGGTTGGGGAATGATGAACCTTCGCCCAGGAGGGTCCTTCGCCCAAGTACTGTCATAAATGCATTCTGTCAAGATTTGAACCTATGGCCAACCTAATTTTGACATTTTAAGACCATCTAGCATGTCAGCAAAGGTTCATAATGAGAGTAAGGTGCTTGACAAAGGTTCCCAAAATGGCATATTGCTAATTATTCGCCTAGCTCAAAAAAAAGATTTTTACTGGAAAAGAACCTTTGCCCAACTCAATTTAGATATATTTGAAGTGGATGTACAGTCTAGAGGCTCAGCTAAGGTTTTTGATACTGTATAGGCTGTATTTTTAGGGTTTTGGTGATTTTTTTGGTGTTTTTTGACAGTTTTTCTGATGTTTCTGAAAATCTGCTGGGAAGAATTGTTCACCTTTTAGACTGAAGGTTTTGTGATAAAACCAAAGGTGTCTGCAACTTGGCAAAGGTTTCCTGAAAGAGGGCAAAACGTTATTAGCTCTGATGACGATTTTTGCCTCCTTATGACCAAAATCTGACAGATTTGACCGATTTTTGTTGTTTTTTCTGATATTTCATATCCCAATGGATCTTAAGATTGGTGATCTGAATAGCTTACCTTGTTTTACAATCAGATTAGATTTCAAACAAGCAAATCCACTCAAATCAAGCAAAATCACTCCCAAACTAATCCTAAATGCGGATCTAACACTATCCATGCAATGACAAGATGCCTAATGCAAGCTAACCATCCAACAAACATGTTGCAAACTGAAAAATTGGCGTAGCTCCCCGACAACGGCGCCAAAATTGTAGTGGTTTTCTTTCCTTGCCTAACCTCAATCCAAGATCTAATCAATCTACCATCAAAGAGATGAAGTTAGTTGTCACACATAGATTCGTTCCCATGAGAGCGATAGTATAGTTCAGATTTCAGCATGATTGGAAGATTCACGTCTAACTCTAACATCCATTAACCCTAAGCATTAACACTACATCCACTAACACTAGATCCACAACAAAGATAGCTTATTCTTTCTCTCTCTCTCTTTCTCCCTCATAAAAAGTATAATAACATGCAATCCCAATAACAATCAGATCCAACAATTAGCAAAACACAAATGCATGAGAGATGAAGAAAAAGTGATAGAGAGCAAGGACATTCATCAATCCATTTCACAAGAGAACCAATATGCTTTATTGAAATGAGGAAATGAACATGTGTAGGAACTCGAGTTGGTCCCTTTTTATTGTAGAGAGGAGGACCCTGGCCTCTGAATCCTATTGGTCCATTTCTGCCTCCCTAATTATTCAAATTTAAAAAATAGTGGGAACCATCCAAATTGGAGGGAAACCCAACTTTATTCACTAACTTGACATTTAGGCCCTGCGACATTAAAAGTCCCGCACGGCCTAAAGTCCTTTTATTGACTTTCAACTAATCAAATCTCTATGTGATCATCGAGTTGGACTTACACACGCAGGGTGCCAAATCCCTCTCAGTCATTAGCTAGGATTAGGGTTGCCTTGGGATCTGCAAACCCTCCAACAGTCTAGTTATGGCAACTCCACTTGCACGGTTGTCTGAAGTAGAGATGTTCTCTAATGAAACTATTCAACAATACACTTATAAAATTTACAACATCGTGAAGAGTTGTGATCCACCTCTACCTACATAAATCATAATGATGAACGACTATGCCGAACTGTTCAATGAGATCAAATCTGACATGGGAGACTTGGCATCCTATATTTCATTTGTACAAATTTGTCAAGATGCCGCTCTTATGGAATCAAAGATCTCAATGGAGGAGGTGAACCATCCCTATTCTATTGTTGCATCATCAAATGGGGCATCAAAGAAACCAAAATCCACAACGTTAGCCAATCATGCAAGAGAGGAAGACATGGCCTCACAGCAGAGTCAAGAGGCAGAACCAAGTGCCGCATGTCACAAAGTTGACCAGCAAAAAGATGACCAACATGAGTCAAAGGCTTGCAGAATGAAAATTCTTCAATCAGACGAGTGTGGATATTGTTTTGGAGACCATGCACGCACTAAATGTCCAGTACAAAACCCTAGGTTGAAAAATCAAGGGCATAATGTAGACCAGGGGGTTGGAGGTCAGAATCAAGAAAGGTCAAACTTATTGACGAGCCAACAAGAGAATCATTCAACGGATGTCAAGAGTTTTGTCCCGAGCACATCAGACAGTCCTCAATCGAAAATGGTGGAGTGGAAGTCTTGGTAATATCATCAGGCTTGTCCCCAAATTTAGCTGACGACCATAACAGCTTACCACTCTACTATGTGGAGAGTGAAAAGGAACATTTGTTACATGTGTATGCTTATCACCTCCGAGGGGATGGTATTCAGCGCATGGTACCATGTTTCGGATGTGGTGGAAGGCATCATCGATTAGAATGCCCACATCGAGGTGATCCAATAGTATTTTTACCTTGGTGTTCACAATGTGGCGTCAACCTCTCTTGATTTCAGGTTGCTGGACTTTTTCAAGAGTGTATTTGAATCTTAGATGTTATCAAAAGTTCACTTTTTTAATATTGATCTTTTTTATCAAGAAATCTACATTCTATGTGCTAGGATTTGCTAGAGAGAGAAAAGGAGAGGCTAGAGTGTTTCTAGATCTTTGTGATTTTTCTTGAGTTTCATTTGTTAATTTTCAAGAGAGTGCTAAGTGCATTGGAACAGGTTCAAAGATAAGACCAAATCATTGCAACATGGCAACCTCAAGTGGCTTCATGTTGGAAGGCAATGATAGGCTTACCTCAATCAACTATTCTACTTGAAATGTGAGAATGGAGTCCATATTGGAGATGAATGATTTGATGGATATTGTTGTAGGTGTGGAGGAGAGACCTTTGGCACCACAAGATCAATTGAGATATGACAAGAGGGCCAAGAAAGCTCTACATGTGATCAAGATGAATGTGACTAATGAACTTCTCAAGGAAGTTGGTAAGTGCACAACATCAAAGGAGGCTTGGGATTGTTTAAAGAAGCTTTATGAGTCCAAGTCTACATCTAGGGTTCTAACCCTAAGAAGACAAACCAAAGAAGGAGAAATTGCTCATGCTTTTGTTTTGAAGTTAAGGCATTCAATTATGAGTTAGCATGTATTGATGAAAGCATTAAGGAAGTAAAACTTTTTCAAGTTGTTCGTAATGGCTTATTGGTTGATCATGCTAATCTCGTTCGAAGTTTTGCTATTCAAAATACTTTGCCAAGTACGGTGGATTTGCAAGAGATTTTGGTTCATGAGGACTTTAGGCTTCAAGCAAGAGGTGGATCTACATCTACATCTCAAGATGGAGAGGAGGCCATGTTCATCAAAGGCAAGTTCAAGGGCAAAGGAAAAGAGAAATGGTCAAAGGGTCAAGATCAAGGTGAGCCTTCCACTTTTGTTGGTAAGAAGAAATATAGGTCAAAGTTAAAATGCTTCTACTGTGGAGTCAAAGGGCATTTTGCTAGTGATTGCTTCAAGAAGAAGAGAGATCAAGGTGAGAAGCAAACCAGCCTAACTATTGATGAAGATGGTGTTGATGAACAAATCTCAAATGCTGATTTTTTTATGTCATCTTGTTTATTGGCTAATCACGCAGAAATTGATCATGGGTGGATTGATAGTGGAGCTACATCGCATATGACATATCATGAGAAATATTACTCATCTTTTATGGCATTTGAAGGTGACAAGAAGGTGATTTACACGACCAATGATGGTGAGTGTGCAATCAAAGGGATTGGCACAATTCCTATTTCCCTCTCTACTAATAGGAATGTGAATTTGAGAGATGCTTTGTTCATTCCTTCCATTACTAAGAACCTTCTTAGTGTGAGTCAATTACTTGATAAGCAATTCAAGGTGGAGTTTTTGATGCTTGTTTGATCAAGAGAGAAGATGAATTGATTGCAAAAGGGAAAATGCAAGATAAATTGTTCAAACTTGATGTTTGTGTTGTTGCTAACCAGGTTGGATGTATAAAAAAAGAGCAAATGTCAATGCAAGAGGTGTGGCACAAGATATTGGGGCATCTCATTAGGAGAAATATGGGCCCTTTAAGAAATTTCACTTTAGAGAGAGAATGCAAACTGGTAACTTCTGGTCGTCATTTTTCGAGTTTTCGGCCTTGCCCGACGTTTAACTGGTATGGTTAACTTTAGACAATAGCTAGTTAAGCATGAGATGTAATAACTTCTCTTCATGCTCATTCCAAAATTCAGGACTAGAGCTTTAAGACTAAAGCGGGAGTAGTAGAACTTTTGAAATCGCTTATAGTGAAATATGAGGTGGGACGATTTTTCAATGAGACATGAACATTACAAAAGTAAGGTATGCTAGATCTATTCATATTGATTTATTGTAGTTTGAAGCATTTACATGATTGTAGCTTTTAACAATGGCAATGTTCCATTTGCATGTTGCTCTTCCGATGGAATGCACTCCAATTATTAAGAAAAATGCGAAAGTTGTAGAGAATGTTGCTGCAATAGTTAGAGAATTGAGAATGAATAATCATATGAATATAGATTTGTGGGTGGATGGATCAATTTATCTTAATGATCCAGCTACCAATTTGTGTCCAGATTTTAAGTCCGTAACTCATCTTCTCAGATTTGTATGTGAAGGAAATAGCGGATTACTTGGATATTGTCAAAGGTTGCGTGATATTGGAATGCATAGCATATCTTGTCTTAATCAACAATTACAGTTTGCTAATCAACAATTGCAACGTGCAAATCAGCAATTGCTCCATTATGTGCAACACACTAGTGCTGAAAACAATGCACTCGAGAATGCTATGTCAGAGTTGAATGCTACAGTCACTACTCTTTGGGGATCAAACCAAGAAATGTTAGAATCCATGGAAAAGTTGCGATCCGAGAGTTTAAAATCTGTTGTTGATATAAAAGTTATCAATAAGACAATGATGAAGAGGAAGTTATCGGTCTCGTCCACAAGTTGTGGCTAAGCTTTGTGAACATCGTAGAACATGTAACTTGTAGGACAAGTAAAAGAGTTGCAACAAAAAAATGCCTTTAAACAGGATAGAGATCTAATAAGGGTAAAGGTATAGGACATTTAAGGACCACAACCACTACATGGTGCAGCCACCATGTACATAATATAATGACGCTGGAAAAAACAAAGAACTATCCATGAGAGAGAGAGAGAGAGAGAGAGAGAGAGAGAGAGAGAGAGAGAGAGAGAGAGAGAGAGAGAGAGAGAGAGAGAGAGAGAGAGAGAGAGAGAGAGAGAGAGAGAGAGAGAGAGAGAGAGAGAGAGAGAGAGAGAGAGAGAGAGAGAGAGAGAGAGAGAGAGAGAGAGAGAGAGTTGTTGATACGACATACAAAACAGACCAAAAAATTTGACACAAGTTCAAATATTTTAATAAATCATTGTGTGCATTGCAAATGACTTCCTAAAATTTTAACTTCTCAATTTGAATGTCCTTTACATCAATTGAACGTATCTCAAAAGAGAAGGTGTCTATGCATCAACCTGATGGATTTGTTGAAAAAGGACAGGAGCATAGAGATTGTCATCTAAAAAGAACACCTCATAGCCTATATCAAACACCACATGAGTGACACAATAGGATTGAAGCATGTTTTTGAAGAGGATGATAAGAACACACTCATATCCTAATCTATATATTATGCTTTGGAGATGTGATTATTTTAGTTGCTCTCTATATTGATGACTTGATTATTGTGAAAAATAATCAAAATGTACTGGAAATAATCAAGATAGATCTTCAAGCATGTTGTTAGCTTAAAAAAAAAGCGGTAACATGATCTGTTAACCTTCGACAAATATTTGTCGAACCTTAGATAGTCTCTTGATAGATATTTGTCGTTTTTGTCGAGCCACTTGTTAGCGATTCTCGTGTAGTTTTGCGCACTGTGTGATAACACGAGTAGATATGCAGAAACCAGATAGATGCATGGATGTAGATTAAAAACAGATTAGAGAGATGATGATTGAGTATAATCCAACCACCCCTTCCCGCCAATCAAAATCCATAAAAGCTTGGATCTTCAAACTTAGCCTTGCACAAAATTTGTTGTGTGCATCCAAGCCCCAACACCTTGGTGAAAATATTTGTCATCATGTCTTGCATTCAACAATACTCCAAGCTGACCTCTTTGTTGAGAACTTTGCTTTTGAAATAGTGATACTTGATTTCAATGTGCTTACTCCTATAATGAGATCTAGGGGTGGCTGATAAAGCAATAGCACTTTGTTATCACATAAGACAATTGTTGAAGCATATTGTTTTAGACAAATGTACGATAGTAAATATCTCAACTACACCGCTTTCTTAGTTGCTTGAGAGGTAGCGATATATACTACGATTAAGTAGATGAAAGAGACATTGAAGTTTGCCTGCAACTGTTCCATGAGATTGGACTGTTGTTGAGGAAGAATGTAAATCCATATGTGGATCTACAAGTGTCTGCATCTCCTGCCCAACTATTGAGCATGTTGAGTTTGCCATTGCCAATTGCTCCATAATAGATGCATTGATCCATTGTAGCTCCAATACATCTCATAACTCTGATAAGGGCTTTTCAATTTGTAATAACTGGATTAACCATGTATTGGCTTAAGGAATCGATTAGAAAAGATATGTCTGGTCTGGTACAGATCATTGCATACATGAGAGAACTTATTATTGAATGATACGGGTACTCTCACATATGCTCTTTCTCTTATTTTGTTTGAGGACATTGGTCCTTTGACAATTTGAGTCTTGAGTCCATTTGTGAGTGAGCTAACTTGCAATTCATCAAATTATATCTGATTAGAATATTGTAAATGTACCTCTAATGAGTGATGTAAATAAGTTTTTTCTCTCTCTCTATCGATTTGAATAATGAAACAATAATGAGCTTCATCTAGATCTATCATGTCAAATTTCGAGGACAACATCCCTTTACATCTTTTATTAGTTCGACACTATTGTTGAATAATAGTGTGTCATCTATATACAAGGTGATAATAATAAAAGAATGCTACACTGACTTGAAGTGGACATACGAATCTGAAGTATTTGGATCATACAGCGCTCGAAATCAAGAAGATCAATAGATGATATTGTGGCTATTATGCACATATCACTCTCAATGTTTGTATGATCTCGAATGAATTACTGTCTGGTATTGCTCGTGTATCTCATTCACCTTTTATCAATTATGCACACTGGTTCAATTATGTTGAATGTTGTATTAATCTATAACGTAGATCAGCAGTGTCTGTCTACTTTTTGGAGGATTGTAGGAATGATATAGTAGACAGTGACCAACAATCATATCTGAAATCCATCCGAATTCATTTTGTTCGCGATTAATTTATTTTTGCAACAGTGGTATCAGAGTGTTCTTGACGTTTCTGAGTTTTCACACTTTTGCATCAATTTTCAAATCTGTTGCAGTAGCAAATGACAATAGAAGTTTGATAGAAGAATGTTTAACTGCTGGACTGAACGTCTTAGTGTAGTCGACGTTCTGTACTTGAGAGAATCCTCTAGTGGCAAGTCGAGCCTTTCTTTGATTGATAATTCCATCTGCCTTGTACTTGATTTTGAGCAACCATTTGCAATCAACTAAATTTATGCTGGTAGGTAATTCAACAATTCTCCATGTCTGGTTCTTGATAAGAGATGAATACTCTTTATCCATAGCTTCTTTCTAGAGATTGAAATCGGGCTAACTGAGTGCATTTTCAACAGTCGTCGGCTCTTGAACAAGGTAAGTTGCAGACTCGTCGATATACCTGTTAGGTGCTCTGCTGACTCTTGTCGATCTTTTGGGTGATGATTGAAGTTGATCTTCATCATGCTGTAGTTGCTGAGAACTACAACATCATCATCTTCAGCTTCGTCGTTGATAAGTTGTTCGTTGGGAGTATACAAGTTTGGACCTTCAATAAGAATAGTCAAATTTGAAACTTGAAAGTTCGATGTTCCGGAAGAGTTCGAAAGTTCGACTATATGAGCTTTGTCTTTACCATTAAGGTCGATAAACTGATCTTCAATGAAGACGACATCCCGGCTAGTGAAAATCTTTGACTCGACAGGATCATATAACTTGTAAGCTTTATCTGAAATAGTGTAGCTGATGAAAATAGACTTGATACTCTGGAAGTTGAGCTTCTTCCAGAGATCATGTAGAATTTGCGCATAAGTGATATATCCAAAAACTTGTAAGTTTGATAAAGAAGGTTTGGAACCTGTCCAAACTTTGTATGAGACCTTTAGTAGAACATCTGTTCCAAATATAAGAAGCTGCAGTTGAAACTACTTTAGCCCATAAGGACTTCAAAAGTGTCGCATGTAATAACATGCACTTTGCCGATTTGACTAAGTTTCTGTTCTTTCTCTCGGCAAGACCATTCGACTGAGGCAAATAGGAGGTAATGTATTGTCGCTCAATGTCGTTGCTAAGGCAATACTCCTTGAATTCGGTAGAGATATATTCTCCCCCGTTGTCAAATCTCAGTGCTTTGATTCTTTTACCAGTTTGATTTTTTGCATGCTCTCCGAATTGTTGAAACTTGTTGAAAGCCTCCGATTTCTGCTTAATGAAATAAACAGCTGTTCTTTTCGAATATTCATCAATGAAGGTAATGAAATACCTTGCATCAAGCAATGACAAAGTTTGCATTGGACCACATATATTTGAATGAACAATGTCTAACAAATCTTTTGTTGCATGCCTATGACGCATGCCTATGATTTTTCTAAAGGGAACTTCAGTCTGCTTTCCAAGGATGCAGCTATGACAGACAAGGAGGTCGACTTTGTTAGATGGATAGTCGAGATCAAGTGTTAGGGATCATTTAGACATGTATGAAACAAATGTATGATTCAAGTGTCCTAATCGATAATGTCGTAGTAATGCTTTATTGACAAAGACAGAGGTTTTCAAGACTTGACTGGTATCAAAATAACAATGTGCCAATCTATATAATGTTTTTCCATGTCTCTTGCCGAGTGCAAGGATCCTACTTGTCCTATCAATAATTCGACATTGATTAGACTCGAACTCTACCGTATGACCTAAATCAATGATTCTACTTATTGATAACAGATTTGTAGAGAGTTTAGAAACATACAAATCATTTGATAGTAGTTTGAATTGATCATGCTGGAATTTCAATCTTATAGTACTTTCACCTTTGATAGTGTGAGTGCTATCGTCGCCAAGATGAACGTATCTTATTATACTGTAAGACATATAGGAGTGAAAATTTTCACGATGACTGGTCATATGTTGATTAGCTCCATAATCCAAAAACCAAGAATTATCCAATAGTGCTTTTCGATCTTTGACCATTCGTCCATGTCGATGTCGGGAGGTGCAGTGACAGCTTGTAATATTTATAGAATATCTTCTTCTTCGATTGTATTGTTCTTGACTTTGGGTCGACTTCTGATTTGATGCGGACTACTTAGAGCTTTTCTGCTTCCGTCGTTTTGAGCCTTTGTTGACATATAGAGCATGAGATGATGAAGTCGACGAAGCGTCTTGACTTATTCGATTATCTTCTTACAACAACATAGTTTTAACTTTGGTAAGAGTTAAACCTGAGTGTGTCGATATGATCATCACCCAGTTCTCATAGGGCAAGTTTGAGAGCAATGTCATAAATGTGTCTTGATCTTCTATGACTAATCCAACAGCGGCCATTTGTTGTAAGAGATTCCTAAACTGGTTAATGTCATTCTAAATTGAATCACCATTTGACATCTTGAGAGTGAAAAATTTCTTCATAGATGTCACTTAGAAGTTACGTCCTTCACATCATATAATGAGCTCAGGATGTCCCATACTTGTTTTGAAGTTTGAGCTTCAGATATGTGACCAATTTGAGTGTCCGATATATTGAGAATAATAAGCACGAAAGCTTTACCATCATTTGATTTCCACTTTGAGTCAGCTGTGCCATCTTCAGGCTTCACTTCTATACCTGTGACAACATCCCACAACTCATTGGCGATTAGCAAGGTCATTCACAAGTAGTAACTGGATCCATTCACCTTGTCTATAATAAGACCAGTTTTCACTTTGAGAATCCCACGTGTTTTAAAGCTAATGACTTGATCTAACCATTGTTAGCAAGTAATTGCCGTGTAACGTAACTAAATAAATAATAGCTCATTACGACTAAGTGTCAATTGTGATCGATAGAAACAATTTTTTTGAACCATCATTTGGATAAGCCCATGCAGTATTCCTAACTAGTATAAAGAGTCGATCATTTATGAAGTTATAGTAAATCAAATAAATGAAATCAAAATCAACTGATGATTGATCATAGAGTATAAAGTGCTGCTAATTAGCAGAAGTTATCAAATAGAGACGATCAATGTTTAGAGCTAGTTTCAAGTACGCGGTTGCATCCGTTATTGTCTTGTGCTCGTTATTCATCTGATTTGTACATGCTACTTACTGAATCCAATCCTATGATCTTACAACATTCAGTGTCATGTCAGAATGAATGCATGCTTATTTGTTTCACTGTTATCTGATTTCGTTCTCTTATAGTTTTGTTTGATCTATCGAACACTTTCACATAGCAATATTATATCAGTTTATGTTTGTCTATGTAATCAATCTCATAGATTCTACTTGATTCTAACTTTGAAATCAATCTCATGATTTCAAAGTTAGAATCAAGTAAAATCAAATGTGACGCATGTTTCAATAATATGGTTCAAATTTTATTGGCGTAGTCATGCATTGAAGAGAAAAAATCATTCCATAGAGCTTGATAGTTGTATTTAATGAATTTTGTTTTTCTATCTAGAATTATTTTCTTTCTCCAACATTTTTGACAGTAGTCAGCTCTTGAATGACATAACAAGCAAACTCATCAATGTACCTATTAGGTGGTCTATAATCTCTTGTCGATCTCCTGGGAAGTGACAAAGGCTGATAATCTTGTCATTGGTTCTGTTGTTACTGATCTATAACATCTCCATTTAATCCACCATTGATAGGCTGATCATCTATAGTCGACGTATTCAGTCCTCTAATAGAAATAGTCATATTGAAAATAGGAGTGTCCGATAGTGTGACTATCAGAGTGGAAAAACTAATCCTCGATAGATACAACATCTATGCTGGTGAATATGTTCAATGTAGTGGGATCATACAACTTATAAGTTTTGTTTGAAGAAGTACAACCAATGAAAATGGACTTGATATTGTGGGAGTTAAACTTCTTTTGGATCTTTTGTGGTATTTGGTCATAGGCAATACATATGAAAACTCTTAAGGTTAGATAGTGATGGTTTGGAGTCTGTTCAAACTTCATAAAGTGTTTTGTCTAGAGCCCTTTAGCCGAACATCTATTATGAATATAAGTTGTAGTGGAAACAACTTCAACCCACAGAACTTAGGTAGTGTCACATGAGCAAGCATACACTTAGCCACTTCAACTAAAGTTTGATTCTTTCTCTTAGCAAGTCCATTTGACTGAGGTGAATAAGGAGTAATTAATCATTGCTCAATGCCTCAATACTCCTTGAATTCGGTTGAGATGTATTCTCAGCCATTGTTTGACCTTAGTGCTTTTATTCTTTTACCAGTTTCGAGTTCTGCATGCTCCTTGAATTGTCTAAAGAGGTTGAAAGCCTCCGATTTCTGCTTAATAAAATAAACAATTGTTCTTCTCAAAAATTCATCGATAAATGTAATTAAGTACTTTGCACCAACCAACGATAAGGTTTGCTTTAGGCCACAATTATCTGAATGAGCTTATGACTTGATATAAATGAAATTCTAGTATGCTTTCCGACAATGCAACATTGACAAACTGGAAAGTCAATTTTCTTATCGAGATCAAGTGCAAAATATTGTCTAGAAATGTCCAATGCAAACGCATTATTCAAGTGACCTAGCCTATAGCACCATGGTAATGCTTTATTAGCTAGAATAGAGTATTCAAGACTTAACTTTTCATAGAATAACATTGACTCAATCTATATAAGTATCAATGACTCTTTCCTAGTGCAAGGATCTTATTCATCCTATTTCTTCTTCTAACGTTTAGAGCCTCTGTTTACATATAGAGTGTGTGATATTGAATTCAAAAAATTGCCTCCACTTCTTTGATTGTCTTCTTGCAACAACATATCGATAATCTAGAAAGAGTTAAATCTCAATGTGTCGACATGATCATTACCCATACTTCTTATGTAGGTGGCAAGCTCAATAGCAATGTCATGATCACATCTTGATCGTCAATAGTTGATTCAACAACTGCCATATACTATAAGAGATTCTTCAACTAATTTATGTGATTTTGTAGCAAACCATTAGATATCTTGAGTGAGAAGAATTTTCTTTTGAGATGCAACTTAGAAATCATGTCCCTCACATTATATAGTGTTCTCAAGATGTCCCATACTTATTTCGAAGTTTGAGCTTCAAATACATGTCCAATATGTGTATATGATATATTGACAATGATTAGCGTAAAAGCTTTACCATATTTCAATTTCCATTTGAAGTCGGCCACGTTGCCTTCAAATTTCAATGCTCGTCGTCGAATGTGAGACTAGCTTTACTTTGTGAATCCATTTGAAAGTTAGTTAGACGATAATCCAAATGATATATCGATGACCTAAGAATGAAAAATAGTATTTGATTATATCGAGACACCGATCTCATGCAACACTATGATTGAAAAAATAATATAAATGCTCTAATAAATATTAGATATATGATAATAGCTATGATACCATGTTGGAGAAAGGAAAGAATGCTAGATAGGAAAAAACAACATTCTATAGATGCAACTGTCGGGCTTTGCGAAATGATCCTTTCTCTTCAATGCAGGACCACGCCTATCAAATTTGAACCATACTATTGCGACAAGTGTCATGTTTGATTCTACTCGATTCTAACTTTGAAATCATTAGAATCTACGAGGTTGATTATATAGACAAACATCTGATATAATAGTGCTGTGTGAAAGTGTTCGATAGATCAGACAAATCTATAAGAGAGCAAAATCAAATAATAGTGGAACAAAGAAGCATACATCCATTCTGATCACATAATACTGAACACAATAAGACTGTTGAATTGAATTCAGTAAGTAGCATGTACAAACCCAGATGAATAGCGAGCACAAGACAATAGCGGATGCAACCGCATACTCAAAACTAGCTCTGAACACTGATCGTCTCTGTTTGATGCACTTCACCTAATTAGCAAGGCTTCAACAATATTCTATGATCAATCATAAATTGATTCACTTTTTATTTTTGATTTGATTAACTATAATTTGGAAAATGATTAGCTATTTATACTAGAATGTCACATGGGCGTATCCAAATGAAAGTTCACGACAATCGTTTTGGTCGCAATTGGCACTTAGCCATATTGAGTTGTAGATCATAATTGGCAACTAGCCATATTAAGTTGTCAATTATCTAGTTAGGTTACATGGTAATTAGTTACTAACAATGGTTAGAGCAAGTCATTAGCTTCAAAATAAGTGGTAACATGATCTGTTAACCTTCGACAAATATTTGTCGAACCCTCGATAGTTGCTCAATAGATATTTTTTGTTGTCGTTGTTGACCCACATGTTAGCGATTCCCGTATATTTTTGTAAATTGTGAGATAACACGAGTAAATATGTAGAATTGGATAGATGAATGGATGCAAATTAAAACATATTAAAGAGATAAATATTGGGTATAATCCAACATGGTCGAATAAGACCAAGGGTTGAAATAAGATAAGTGAGTCGAATTTTTGATTTCGACCCTCGATATCAAAATAGACATTGACTCGATTTGATTCGACCCGTTGATCCAAGCCAATGATCAACTAGTTTCAGATCCAATTCGACTTGTCCCAAGGTCAATTCTACTTCGACCATGAACTGAGAAACACTCTGTTTTTGCAGTTTCTTGAAGTGATTTCAACCAGCATGTTGTTCCTTTTGCCCGGTAGTGGATTATTGCATGGAGTGAGGTTAAAATGCAATATTGTTAGTCAATGTCAAAAGGTGTGGATTGGATAGCTCTTACAAGACAATTTTTACAAATGGCAAGCATCTAGCTCGGTAGGGGCCAAGACTGAAGCACCATTGCGAAAGGAAACTCACTTTATAGCTAAGGTCCTTCAAAACAAGGTGAGGATGGTAGAGTTGTGTATTGTGGCCAGATCAACGTAGACTAAGAACTCGACCACTGCTTCATTGATGTATAGAAGCCATGAGCTCCATGTTTTGGCTTATCCAATTTTTTAGCTATGCCATGTTAGATAAGCTATTATGACGATTTGATGAAAGTTCTTGTGCCCCCCTCTTAGATGAGTTTGAGGCTTGAGAATTAAAATGAGTTTTTTATTTTTATTTTGAATTTTCTAAAATGCAATATTTGTTTTTTTATTCGACAATTTGAATTCGTAGTCTGCGTAAATCAAAGCTTTTCGTGATATATCAATAATGTTGTTAGCTTTGTCACGAGAATGTTACTCTATTGTAATGATTGACTAGAAGATGAGGAGGTGTCACTCTTGGGTGAATTCAATGATCTAAGTAAATTTTTTTAATCTTTTAAAATAAAATCTTTGTTTTATTTAATAGCTTTCATAATCAATGCCAAGATTCTGGTGATACATCAATTACATTGTATAGCTATATATAATAATATATATTTATACAAAATCCCAAAACACCAAGTAATTCCTGAATTAAAAAAAAAAAAATAAGCTCAGCTGATAATATCGGTCTATTTTCTAGGGACATTACAAAGCCATGGATTCTTTTTCCGGCGCACAAACAGGTAGCCCAGAGGCTTCTAAAAAAAGGACAGATGTCGAGATAAAGGCGACGGGTTTGTCGTCTGAAAAGAGGTGACAAAATGGCGCTCCTCACATAATACACAGAATTTTCGAGGAGGTAGCGCTCTTGCGCTCGAGCAAGCGCGTCTTCGATTTGATGCTTCTCCCGTCTTGAATGCACGCCCTCGCGAGCATGGCTTTGCATTTTACGCCATCGCCGGTTGTGGTGCATCGGGCCGTTTCCTTCTTCGCAAGACAGCAACAGCATAATTTGAGATTGACCTCCGCTTGCTGCTGTTTTTCTGCCAATTCTTTTCGAGGCTTGCCCTTTCTTTCACCATGTACGCTTTCATCTTCAATATCTAATCACCCTAAGGGTAAGATTATTAATAGCGTAATACTTTGGAAATTGTTCTCTGTGCGTGTTGATTATTCCCGCATGGGCCATTTGCTGACTGTCTAGTTTTGGTTTGTTTCTTTTGATAACAAGTATAATCCATTATGCCTGTCAGTACATTGCCAGGTCATAAAAAAATATCACTAAGGGTAATATAACAACAATATGCCCTGGAAATTCCTTTCTGGACATTGCTGTGTGTGCTTGTAATTACCTCATGAACCATTTTGTAGACTGACTAGTTTGTTTGTTTCTTTTGATCAGATATACTCCATTATGCTTGTTCACTGCATTTTCAGGTCATAAGAAAACACCATTTCAAAGGTAGGATAAGAACATAACGCCTTGAAAATAAGCTTGATGTAGACTGACTAGTTTTGGTTCGTTTCATTTGTGTGTTGATAAGTCCCGCAGAGTCCTTTGTAGACTGAAGAGTTTTGGTTGGTTTCTTTCGATAAGTATACTCTATTATGCCCATCATTACATGGTCAGATCATAATAAACGTCACCTTAAGAGTAAGATAAGAACAGAATGCCTTGGAAATTGCCATCTATTTATTGATAAGTCTCGCACGAGTCAATCGTAGACTTACTCATTGTGGTTCGTTTAAAAACAAATCCATTATGCCTGTTCACTACATTGTTAGGCCATAAGAAAATATCATATGTAGTGGTTTTTGATTCTAAGCCTTGTATGATATCGCATGAAAATCTTACAAAGTTTGTTAGAGCATTCGAACAGGTGGCCTGTGCCGTATTTAATTTCTCTTCTTTCAGTTTTGATATTCATTAGATTTTTTTCTCAGAATCTAGGAAAAGTTTCAGCCAGTTGTCATGGAATTATGTTCTTCATGAGTTTATCAAGAAGATTCTGGATAGCTGGTCAAACTTATGCCATCATGATTATTGTCAGAAGTTGGATGTGCTGGTGGTGTAATAGACCACATATGTCATTTCTTTTTTTATTATAATAAAATAATCAAAGATGCAGGCCGCGTTCCGGAACGCGATCCAGGATTTCCCATTAGGGTTTCCCGGGGGGTTTTTTTTTTTTGAAATTTTTTTGTTGCCAAAATGGGTATCAAATGAAAGGTTTTTTTGAGAGCAGTTTATCTAGTTTGCCAAGATTTTCAAGATCAGTGCTGTCCAGTTTTGGGCCATTAAGTGATTTTCTATATAACAGGGTGTTCAATCGAATCTGAAATGAAATCATGTGCACTGTACTGAACGATATCAAACTTGACAACGGTCATGAATCATAGCAAACCATTGAAGCCATATTGAATCTCTCTCTCTCTCTCTCTCTCTCTCTCTCTCTCTCTCTCTCTCTCTCTCTCTCTCCTTGTAGAATGTGATAATTACCATACCGAAGTAAACCATGCTGAAGAAAACCATATCGAAACACAAACCAACAAGACACAATGTAAAAACATGACTATATAATGCGGGGCTCAAGGCCGTAAAAAAGTATAGTGATGTTTGATTAACAATATGTCTCATAAACACTGTACACAGTACAACTAAGACTCGTCCTCTAACTCAAAGTCCGAGTCATCGGAGTTTGTGGAATTGCCAAATAGGGAGTCTGCAGATGATGTTGAGGATGTCATGCGTCGTGGTGAGCCTCTGCCTCTTTCTCTGCCTTTGCCTTTACCTCCAACTTGTCCCCTACCTCTCCCTCCTGCCCCTTCTTGGTTGGCTCCAACTGCTCCTCCTCTACTGCTCCCTCCAGGTCGCCCTCTAAACTTTGATCTCGTACCCTAGGAAGGCCCTATGAACTAAGGGTTGACCTAGCCCTCATCTGCCTGTGATACTCCGATCCGCTTTACAAAAAATGCCCCCAACCCACTCCCCCCCTAGAACGTCTAGGTCACTCTCTACACCTAGGTGCAGGAATGGCAAACTGTGCTCTTAGGTCGAACGTATCATAAATTTGATGCTTGAGTCTCACTGCTGCTAAATCAACTTGATTGGAGTGAACGTCTTCTATCCACTCGTCCTCCTCGTAACCAGGCCTAAACGCCTCTCCACCCCCCGTCAGCTCATCATGTCCCTCCTCCCCTCTCTCCCGGTGTCGAGCTGCTCTCCTGTGGCGTCGTGTAGACCGTGCCTCTACATTTGCCTCCCTGTGCAGGTCATGATAGATCTCATCCTCGAGCTCCTCCTTCGTAGGTGGTACTCGAGGAGCAGCAATTGTCGTTTGTACCATGTAGGAGTCAGGGTTCACCTGCAAAAACAAATAGGCATGGTTAACAAACTTATCCATTATCCTTGAAACGCAAGTACATCAAGCAATACCGAGTAAGTCACTAAGTAACTCACCTCAATCAAGCGGTCACCCTGTGTGCATGTGTGTCTTAGCATGCGTCCGTTGGTGTTCACGCACACCCACCACCTGCACTGCTCAATGGAGAGTTTGTTTCTCCTCTTTGTGTGATGGCTGGCCCGTACGCTCCAGTTCCGCTCACAGGCGGAAGCTGAACAGTCTTGTGAGAGGACTCTCTTTGCTAATCGCTGGAGGTCAGGAGTACTTCGGCCATGAAAGCTCCACCATGTCACAGGCACCAACTGATCATCTCTCAACTGACACTGCTCTCGATCAAAAGGCCACAGGGCCCCCCTGGCCCCGCTCAAACTTTATCATATCTCGCCTTTGTTCTTCAAAGTCGGGCATGTTGGCAAAAGAAACAGAAGTGGCGTTGTCTGTGACAACTTGAACCACGTGATCTGCCCCAATCTCTTGCACTACATCTTTAATAACTAGGAAGAGTAGCCCACCAAGCCTTTGAGTAGATGTCCACCGATGCCTCCAAAAGCCTCCAATGTGTCTCTCCTCCAATGCTCCTAAGATCCTTCCAAAAGTAGACAAACAAGATGGCCTCAAGAATTTACCACCCAACCATAGCTAGATCCAGGCTTCAAGCAAGACCTATGTAGCACCCCCTTGCTAAACCACAATCATTACCATCACAAACACATGCATGCTCAAGATCCTACCCCCATCTAAGTCCCATACCAAAGATGGTGATCCTCACAAGAGCAAGCAAGCAAATTCAAAGCTCTCTACACACTAGCAATCCACTAGAGGATAGAAGCAAGTCACAATACAAGAAATCTCCCCTCAATTGGGCGCCCTCTCCCTCTCATATAGATGGCCAATGACACACTCCAAAGCACTATGGATTGCATACACAAGCCAACAAGAAATGGGTAGGCAAATGAAGGGCCAAGAGGCTCACAAGTTAGTGGAATGTCAAAAGACACCTTCCATAACTTGTGGGTCTTGAATATAACTTCTTGGGTTCTTTAGGGCCATCTTGGGACCCTATTAGGTGCGCTGGCTAACTTTGGCCCAAGACCTATTATGTGATCATGGCTCAAGGTTTAGGAAAATGACCAATTCCCATGGTAAGGTCCTCCTAACACCTCAGTAGGTTCCATACCTCCATCCAGTAGACACCTATGTGCCCTTTTCCAAGGAGTACTTTAATACAAAGGCACCTACCCTTAATCCAAGGGTACTTCTTATCCAAGGGTGACTTGCCATTTAGCCCCCAAGACACTAAATGGGTATAAAGGGGTTAAAGTACTGCTAGTTACATAGGTATGTAACATTCTTTCCCCCTTAACTTAAATTTTTCGTTGTAGGAAAAAATTTGGAAAATTCTTTTGGAGATCAGTCTCCTTTTCCCAAGTATCTTCCTCTTCTGACTTGCCCCTCCACCTGATTAAAAATTTTCGAAGCACTCTATTCCTTAGAGTTTTCTGCCGGCTATTAACAATTGCCTCGGGTTCAGGTGGTCCACTCGCGGACTCATCACGAAGAAGCTCTACTAGATCTTCTACAGGGACCAGCGTTTCCCCGACCTTCAAAGAGTGTTTTAACTTACTAACGTGAAAAACAGGATGAATTCCAACATTAGCCGGAAGGTCTAGTTTGTATGCGACCTTGTTAATCACTTGGATAACTTTAAAAGGATCGCAACACCTAGGTGCCAACTTTGCACACTTACCAGTTTTCAAGCCCCTAGAGTGACTAGGGACCCTCAAAAACACCATGTCATTGACCTTGAATTCCTTGTGCTTCCGAGACAGATCAACATAGTGCCTCGCCCTATCCTGGGCACTTCTTATGCTATCTTTAGCCAGTTGTAACATTTCTTGCTTATCCGCAAGGAAATCAGCTGCGGCTTGCACCCTAAGGTTTTCATGCCAACACTAATCGGTGATCGAGATTGATAACCATACATAAGCATGAAAGGGCTGAATTTGGTCGTTGATTGTTTTGCACTATTATATGCAAATTCCACCAGTGGAAGGTCAATCAAACTGCCGATGGCCCACATATGCTCACAGCATATCCTCCATCGTCTGATTGGTCCTTTCCGTTTGACCGTTTGATTCAGGATGGTCTGTAAAACTCATACTCAAAGTTGTTTCCAACTTTTCAAACACTACTTGCCAAAAATTCCCAGTGAATTTTGGGTCACAATCACTGACAATATTGTAAGGCAACTTTTATCGTCCAAAAAGCTTCTCAACAAAAAGTTAAGCTAGTTTTGAAGCTTTAACCGTAGTTTTAGTTGGGATAAATTGAGCAAACTTTGTAAGTATGTCAACAATGATCCAAACAGAATCATGGCCCTTCTCTGTACGTGGAAGCCCGACCACAAAATCCATAGATATACTTTCCGACTTTCCAGTAGGAACATCCAATAGATGCAATAGGCCACTAGCTTTTAGCCTTTCAGCTTTATTTAACGGACACTTAGTACATTGAAGTACGTAAGCCTCTACTTGACTTTTTCAGCTTAGGCCACCAAAAGTGCCGCTTAACTAAGTCAAGTGTTCTTTGTATACCCGGATGTCCTGTGCATGGACTATCATGAGACTCATGCAGGATTTGGGCCCTAATTGTGTCATTTTCCGGTACACATACTTTGTCCTTACGAAACAAGATCACATTTCGTATAGCAAAATCTATTTCAATATTTTTCTGATTCGAAGAATCCTGCTTACCCGAATCGACCCCAAAAAGTACTTGTTGCCAATACTAACAACTTTCTTCTCTTTTTCCCCCCCCTGTATAAACTTTAACTGGAGGAGATACTACATGTTTCCTATGATTGGCCAATCTAGATTCAAGGGCTTGATTCTTCAAGTTGGTTTCAAGTAATTGTTGGTTTGTTTCTTGGATTTGTTGATAGAGGTGTTGTAAAGCTTGTGCCACACGTTCAGGTTTAGATAAAGCAAAGGTAGTATTAGGGGTTGATTGATCCATGGGAGTGTCTTGATCTTGATCCTAGTTTTCAAAGCATCAACAAAGAAAGTACAATTAGAACAAGACAATCACAAGCTCATTCCAAGCTTCATATGCTTCAAAACTTTTAGATTCAATCTCATGAAAATGACTCAAAACTCATCCAAGTTTTTTACATGATGGTTCCCTCTTTTAGTTTTCCATAATCATCACTCATAGTGAACCTTTACTCTGGCAAGTTTCCATTTACATCTATCAAATTTTAGGATGGTTTCATCTATGCTTGTAGCAATGTGGAATGGAGAACTATCATGTGTTTTGGTAGGAGTTGCTAGCAAATTTTTTCTCTTACTTCATTAAACTCAAAAATCAAGAAGTGAAATGAATTTACAATCCTTAACCAAAACAAATTCCTCTTTGATGCAGAATTAACTTCTCTTCACAAAAAACAGAATTTTTGGCCTATTTTCACTAATCCAAGGTTCAAATAGACTAAAAATCAGATTTGAAGGTCACTGAAGTGCTGTGAAAGTCACTGAAGTTCTGTGAAAAAAACAGAATTTCAAAATGACAATTTCCCCATTAATGTAAAATTCACTTCCCTTCACAAAAACCAGAATTTTTGGCCTATTTTCACTTATCCAAGGTTCAAATAGACTAAAACTCAGATTTGAAGTTTTCTAAAGTTTTGTGAAGGAAGTTCTGTGAAGGGCTGTGAAGTTTTGTGAGAAAAATAGAAACTCAAATGAAGGGTAACTTTGGCCCTAAGGAAGCGGACCCTGCGTCCGAACGCGTGTCCGGACGCACGTCCACGTCCGCGTCTGGGCGCGGACGCGCTAGGGGTGCGTCCGCGGGTCCGGACGCGTCCACTTTTTTTTTTTTTAAAATATATTTTTTTAGTGCCAAATAGCATTAAAAACACAAAAAAAAAAAAAAATTGGACACGTCTGGTTCCGCATCTGGGGGTCGGATGCGTCCGGGTCCGGATGCCGGACGCGGACGTGGAATGTCCGGCCCGGACCCTCATGTCTGCTTTGGCCTAAGATGGGTTGATTCCTCACTAATTTTAGTGTATAAACAAGACCAATCTTCCAAACTACCTCTACATTTAGTAACTTCACTTTAGGCACAAACTAAACTTCAAAAATAAATTTGAAAGTTCTCTTATTGGCTGGGCCCACAAATTTGGACAGCCAATAAAAGATCAAACCTCTACCTCTTTACTTCAAAATACGAAAATTTCCTAGGCATTTCTATGGGGATGAAGAAACACATGCAGCTTCAGATTGCAACCCAATCACATGCCTACAAGTCAGTTCTCCAAAACCCTAAAAAAACACATGGGATCTACAACATGTCAATCAAAACTTTCACCACAATGATAACAGCCGAAACCAATAGCACAAGCATGTTTGTGGGCATGAAGAAACACAGTTTAGCCTCAATCTGCACCTCAATTCGATGAGTACATGCCAATTTACAAAAAGAGCGAAAAACACATTGAAATAGGGCATGAGATTCACGTCTTTACAGATCAATTGGAACTAAAAGCCATTTCATTACGTTCCTTACAGCTCATTCCACTTACAAGATGTGAAGCCAAAACTTACGTAAAACTGTTTTGGAAAGAAACACCATTGCCTCGTCGCTGCCACCATGCTGATCACACACTGAATAGTGCGCCAAGGTGTGTACAATGCACTATCACCCTCTCACCATCACCATCTCTCTCTCTCTCTCTCTCTCTCTCTCTCTCTCTCTCTCTCCCAGATCATATCTTCACTCGTCGGGCCATTATTGAGGAAGCTAGACACAGGAAGGAGCGGGTCTATTATTGTTTTGTTGACTTCAGGAAAGCCTTCGACTCTGTTCCACGATCCCTCCTCATCCAGCGGCTACGTGATCTCGGATTTTCTACTGACACGATCTTGGCAGCGATGGCACTATATGAGAGAGTCCTTGGTTGTTTTCGGAGTGACATTGGCATCTCAGATCATATCTGGAGCACTATTGGTGTTAAACAGGGTTGTTCTCTATCTCCAACCCTGTTTGGGCTATATATCAACGAGCTTGAGAGAGTCATTGAGGGATGTGGTGGCACAGGTTGCAGACTTGGGAGTATCTTGATTGCTATACTTTTATATGCAAATGACGTGGTTCTCTTAGAGCGTTTCTGTTTCAGACGGTTTATTTAGGATGCCTCGAGTAAATGCCAGCTTTTTGACACTCTCGTTACCCCCACAGCCCTATATGCAGCAGAAGTATGGTGTACGGGTCTTACATCATCGGATTGGGCCCATATTTCACGACTGCAGGTTCTCATGTTATCTCGGATGATACGGGCTAAGCCGTCCGTCCCACACCAGATTATACTGACAGAGTTCGCGGTTCCACCCATACAGCTATCCGCCATCTTCCAGCTTATCCTATATATCCAGCATATCATGATGTTACCCACAGATGAGCAGAGATACATACAGATGGCACTTGCTTCATCACGACACCTTTATGACCAGGGACATCGACTATCATGGTTCTCTCAGGCCTCCCAGCTACTGGACACACTTGGCATATCTATCACAGACCTTCCATCAGGCACCCATGAGTACATCAGACGCTTTCTTTATAGAGCATATCTGAGACGGACATGGCAGGGGCAGCTCGGGGTCAAACCTGACTATTACAGGGCACACTTTCTGGAGCTAGACACAGCAGGACTTCCAGTTTTGCCACACTACCTTACCTTAGGACTATCTCACGGGCTTCGGTTTCTGTTGGGCCAGTTTCGAGTATCTTCACATCAGTTGGCTATTGAGACTGGACGCTTCCAGTGCACCCCGCTTGAGGAGCGGATTTGCCAGTTGTGCTCATTAGCTATGGTCGAGTCAGAGGAGCACTTCCTATTCACATGTCCAGTTTACTATGAGATCAGAGGGCGATATCATTGCCTTTTTCGTCAGACACATGTTACACTGCGGTCCCTTATCTCATACGAGGATCCCCGTTGTGTGGCACTTATGCTACGTGAGATGTCCCTCTTACGACAGGACCTATGTCAGGCAGCTCAACATACTTACCTAGACACACAGTCCCAGATTACATCCTTCTTCTCACGCAGGAGATCACGTTCTGATGCAGACATGACTGACAGCGATTGTGACGACATTCCCAGACCGAGGACGCAGAGGCGACGCACCACCCAGCCTCAGGCGACCATGAGAGTTACACGTCCCACCAGGCCTCCTAGACAGAGACGCACTACATATGCTCATACTCATCGACGACGCCAGCATGCGCCAGCGCTTACTGATGTTACAACTCGCATCACATCCTTCTACAACATCAGCACAGTCCTGACTTCTTGACATGGATACATGTGATTTTCATGCACAGGCTTTTTCATTTATGTATTTATCTTAGCCTGTACCAGATGTTTTTTTTTTATTATTACAACATTGGAGACGCTTTAGACGCTCTTATATGCCTTTTGGCATGGAAAAGACATTAATAAAGCTTTCTTCTTTCTTTCTCTCTCTCTCTCTCTCTCTCTCTCTCTCTCTCTCTCTCTCTCTCTCTCTCTCTCTCTCTCTCTCTCTCTCTCTCTCTCTCTCTCAAGAAGCAAAATTTGTTATGTGGACCGCGAATTTGAAATTTTTTTGGCGATCCAGGACCACGTTTGTGGTCCCAGATCGCCGGCATTCTGAATTGCGCGATCTGGAACGTGGTTGCAGCGGATCGCGATCTGCTGCAACTCTGAGAATAATACTATTTTGTCATAGGGAGTGTTTAGGTGCACGTTTGTGGACCATGTGTTGAATTTGATGGTGAATGAATACGGAGAGGGCACCTCCTTCACTTTTTCCTAATCATAGGGGTAATTGCTGTTGACCTTGTTTTTTTCTTGATTATAACAAAATGATTTTATTTCGTCATATGGAGTGTTTAGGTGCATGTATGTGAACTAATGTGTTAAATTTGATAGTGCTTTTCCATAATCATAGGGTTAAATTGCTGTTCAGTTTGTTTCCTTCTTCATTATTACAAAATGATTCTATCTTGTCATTTATAGTGTCTAGGTGCATGTTTTCAGCATCTTTGGTAGAGACCTGCTTTTTGGATTTTTTACATTTTTTGGGAGGGAGATAGTTTCAAAAGGAAGGCTCACAATCAAAAGTAGTCTTTTGGATCACAGGTACTCAGCTAGGAAAATTTGCTAAGCTTGGTATAGGTCATCATTTTAGAGTCTGCAACATGGCAACATCGGGGGCTGCAGAAGTCCTAAGTAAAGATAGCCTTTTGGAGTGGGCCCAGAAGGACGAACGCCGCATGCTTCATGTTGTGTATCGTGTGGGTGATCTGGAAAAGACTATCAAGTATGATGCTTGTGTTGCCTAACATTGCTGATTAGATCTTGTTTCCAATTTAGCTTTGTCAAAATATGCTTCTAATACTGTATCTTGTTGTCAAACATTTAGACTCAAGGATAATAGGTCCTTCTGTTTATGGGCTTATAAGCTGGTCTTTAAACGGTAAAATCTCTAAATACATTCTGATGTCTTGAAACTGATCCGAATCTAAGATCGCTGGTTCAAATTTATGGATTTCTTGTGGGCTGTGTATTGCTGTTCTAGAGGAAGTGATATGTACTTTGGCTGCTGCAGATTTTACACAGAATGTTTGGGGATGAAACTTCTGAGAAAGAGGGACATTCCAGAAGAGAGATACACTAATGCCTTTCTTGGTTATGGTCCAGAGGAGACTCATTTTGTTGTTGAACTGACCTATAGTAAGTTGGATAAACATGTCGGAGCCAGATTAATATTCATATGCTATTTAATTGAAGTTTGACATTGTCGAAGTATTGTTTTTGCATGAAGTTTCTTGATGTTCTGAAACTGTCACTTATTCTGATGACGTTGAGGACTAGCAGATTTGGGGGTGGACAAGTATGGCTCAGGGATTAGATTTATGTATGAAATTGTTGCTTATAACATTTTTTCTTTGTTTTGGAACAAGCAGATTATGGAGTGGACAAGTATGACTTGGGGACAGGCTTTGGACACTTTGGCATAGCAGTTGAAGATGTATGTTTGTCAGTCTATCATATGTCTGTGCATAACGTTGTTCAGGATTGTCAATCTTCGGTTACAAGAGCAAGCTATTGAATTTTAGGTTGTAAGCAATGGTTAATTTTGTGCCCTATTGTTTTCCGCTTTTTCCACTTATTAAAAAGTTTTAGAAGATTTCATTTTGTGTTATAAGGTCACATGAGTATGCTGAACAACCTTGAGATTTTGAGTCGGGACTATGCAAAGGATCACACAAAACATTATCTGGGTAAGAATAGGGAGTTTGTCGCAGCAGATATCCTGTTAAACAATCATAGTTTTTCTAAAGGAATGGTTGGTTCGTGTTTAAGAAACATAATTGCACAGTGTTCTGGACCGTACATTCTGCAATGGTTCCAGAATTTGGCATCCCTGGGGGAACATTCCTTTTGCAAAATAACAAAAAGGGGTCAGCAAATTTTGTCTTTGGTCATCTCAATCTGTGACTTGAAAACAATCAAAGAAGGTATCGATGAACAGACAACTTGCTGATAGATGCTAGGCATATACGTGTGCATGCCCTGCAAACTCACTTGTAGAATCTACATAGTATTTGACATGATACATCATACATAACTCAGAAACATCTCTAGCCACTGCTAAAAACTGGTTGTTGAAATACGTACTGTGTTTCCATTCTTAAAACATAATCCCCAAGTTACTAATATGCCTTGGGCAAAAAACTATAGTAGATAAACAACGTTGCATACTACTGAAACTTGGATGACAATGTAGAAGTGAATTTATATAAAACAGTGTCATGAGAAGAAGTCTAGGAACTAATACACAAATGTCCTGACTTATGAGCCCTGCATAGCATTGAGCAGTAGTACCTACATGATCTGGGATGAATACGAAAGAGCTATAATCTCAAGACATCATCGTTGTCATCCTCAAATGACAACTGCTGTGTATCACTCAAAGATGAAGAAAATGTATGCAAGTGAATCTTCTGGAGACATTTGTTTGACCCATGCTTCCCTCTGTCACTTTCTCAAGGCTGCCATGACCCCTCTTTGACCGTGATTCCTCTACCTGTGATGCTGCTGCTGCTGCTGCTGCTGCTGCATGCGTCTACATGCACATTGCAGATCCATTAGCCTAACTACCGAAATCTCTGGGCCTTTCTCTGCTCTGCAAGTAGGTGGTGTGGCCTATGCTATAACTTGGAATAAAACCCCAACCCCCCCCCCCCCCCCCCTTTCCATTTCATTCTTGTCAATCTATTTGCCCAAGCCAGGAGGGGGGAGGGGGGGACACTAGTGGCATTTTTGCTGTTCAGATCCAGCTTCTCTGGCAGCGTGACAGCTCACTATGACCATTATGGTGACTCTATGCTAGTATTATCCTTTACAAAATACATGGAGTTAAGGTATAGAGCCTCCCTTTCCTCAGCTTTGTCTCAACCTCATCCTTTCCCTCAAATGCTTCAATCTCCTTCTTAGCTCTAGCAATAGACCTGGTCATCATACTCTGCCTCCGCTCAAGTGCCATCTCACTTTGAAAAAAAAAACACCACACCAGCCTTAATGAGTCTGATGGCTTTTGTGCTGGGATCTGGAGAAAGAGTGAGAATAGTGCCATACAACTTTGCAATAACGTGACCAATCATAAGAGTTCGACATTTACTAGGATTTGTGGGATCACCATTTTTGTGTATGGGATGAATGATGTTATTGCACTAAGAAGAGGGAAAACCAGAGACAACGACCTGATGGAGTCAGGTGGCTAAGAGGGCTGACAGCAAAATAGCTGCATGGATCAGTAATTCCAGACCATCAATATCCCTGGCTTTATAGGTTTGTTTTCTTGATGGCATTATAGACCATATCAGTAGTGAAGAAGGGTGAACTCAGAAGGTCTAGGGGAGATGGAAATGGGTGTGTCAGTATGAATCGTATATAAGGCGGTGGCATATCATTTCAGATGCGCTGGTCATCAAGGAGTGGAGGTGGAGCACGGAATGAACTCAGGCCAAAATGTGCTTGTGGAAGGACTGTAAAGAAGCCCAATAAGTCGTCTCTCTTCCGACTTGTCATAGGTTCGCTTCTTGCGGCGAAGTAAGCGGGTGGAGAGTAAAAGATGGGGTGTGTGCATGCGTGCTTGTTGGACAAGGTGATGGTGGGAACGACACTCGTCGTTATACTAAGTATGGCGTACTGATCTGGACCTGGTAGGTTTGGTAGATTTGTGTTTGTGATTGTGAGGTTTGGAAGGAAAGGCTATTGCTATGGTATGGAGTGCTGTAGTAAGGAAGGAAGCTTCTGCTTCTAGCAAGCTGTGACATGGGAAGATGTCGAAGCAGTGGGATAAGCGAATGTTGATAAACTGGTGCAAGCGAGTGAGCAAAGAAGTATTTAGATGCACAGTCCAGTTATGGGGGTGAGAACTGCTGAGATGAAGAAATAGTACCAAGACTAAAGGAAAGGAAGGAATTATCAGAGAGAGTTATACAAAAGTCATGTATGACTGAGATGGGGATGATGGTGATCCCATGAGCTAATCAACAACACTATGTCTGCCATTGTGAGGATAACAAATATATCTGCTCGAATCAGGCCAAGGCCCCCAGGCCAGGGCCCAACAAAAAATGGCTAGCTCATGAGCTTCTCCTAGCTGCGATCGGGACTCTCTATAGGTGGTAATAGGGCCCAAAATACCCTTTGAGGTCCTGGCAACTCTCAAATCATCTCCATCAAGGGCATGTACACCTCGTCAGTAGGATTATAGAAGTTTGTTTGTCGTAAGGCTGTCCTGTAAATAAAGTCATCAAATGAGAAAGACGTAACCTCGCTTTGCATATTTGATAATAGCCGTAGAAAGATCGATAGATGCAAGGTTAACCAATACCCTCCGCAAAGGAAGAGGACACTGGAGGGAAATAACAAGCTGCAACAAAGATGTCAGACAGGTTGAAAAACTAAAGCACAATAGCAAACGAAAGTAACCATACAAGATTCATACACAAAAATATATTAGCTGAATCGAAAAACTCTAATTACTGATCAAAATGTGCATACAATCAATCTACTCATAAGCGATTGTGCTACTATGCTCAGTCTCCGCAGACTTGCACTCATACAGAACCTAATGTTATAAAATGAGTGTGCTACAATGATCAGTCACGATGGACTTGCACACGTTCTGCCATCTCTCTGCCATCAAATTCTCTACGTCCTTGAATTGTACAATGGTTTTCTAGATCATCATTAACAAATTTCCACACCTAGATTACGTAAATTGCCTAGATGGTAGTTTCAGATAATTAAGAGTGGTCAAATTATTGATGAGGGAGAGTCAAGGGGGAGCAGAGAGCGAAGAGATCATCTAGGATGTGTAAGTCACAGGAAATATGTGAACTACATTATGCTTTTATGAATATACTTGAGACAAAGGAGACACAGAAGAAGCTTCAGAAGAAGATTCATGGAGGCAGACCATGTGTGAGGAGAGTGCTTTGATAATGAAGAATGAGACATGGGATCTCGTGGAGTTGCGTATTGGATGTAAATGGGTTGACTGGACAAATTTCAAATTTGATGGAACCATAGACAAATACAAGGCAAGGTTGTTTGCAAAAGGTTATGCTTAATCGGAGGACATTGATTATGAAGAAATCTTTGCACCAGTTGCAAAGATCAATATCTTGAGGATAGTTATAGCTTTGGTGACTTATTTCGTGGGACATTTAGCAGATGGATGTCAAAAGTGCTTTCTTGATTGGCTATCTTGAAGATGAAGTATATAGGGAGCAGCCAAAGGGTTTTGCGGTCAATGGAAAAGAGAACGTGGTCTGCAAGTTAAAGAAAGCTTTATAAGGCATTGATTTCCTTTTTCTCACGTTTTTGCAACTCTATCATTAAAATTCTGAGCAACTAACATAAATAGCTTCTGGTAGAGACCAATAACAAGCTAGAAAGGGAGGTGTGTTACTTAGGGTTAATGATCGTCAAATAAAGATATAAGAGTAATCCCTTCAAGAGTGATTTTTGGATCATCAAGGCTTCGACATCCTATTCACCGCCTATTGGGGGAGGTGATCTCTTAGATACAAATTGTGCCTTGCTGTCCTAGAAGAAGACCTATTGTTCCATCTCCCTAGCTTCCTGAAAGGCTTTTTTGTGCTCTTGAACTTGTCAAAGGTGAGATCTTCATCTATGAAGATATGGGTGTTTCTGAGCTTGATTCACTACCAAAGGGCCTCATCTATTCTCCTGTCTGGTGAATGTAATGACCAGTGTGGTGTAAAATTTCTTTAACACAGATAGCATTCAATCCTTGGCTTGCAAGCAGTTACAAAAACATTCAAAGAGGATGGATCTCTTCGTCTTCATGTATTGCCTGGGATCATGCATTTTATATGTATACATGATGAGTGTAGTTACCAGCAAATGTGGCAAACTTTGCTAACGCGTTTGCAAACATTGCTCTAAGAAAACCCTAAAATTTTTGGGTGTGTTTTCTTTGTTTTCCTTTTTTTTGGGCTTGGATCTTTGTATGGGGATCTGGAACAAATACATTCTACATGCTATGTTATACACAGTACGGTATACAAAATAGCCTTATAATTTATACGTATTTCTGATTGACTTTACAACTTTACAATTAGTGATTAAACATTAGGCTACATGCTACACTGGTGACTGTACAAGAGGACACAAGCTTGAAAATTCTGAAGCAGTTACTCATTTTTAAAATCTGTCCTCATTGAACCACCAGCAAATGGGTTTGCAAACGCACAAATATGAGTTTGCAAGTTTGCCAATGCCAGCAAACGTGTTTGCTGGTTGACCATAAGCTTCTAGACCTTCGTTATGAAATTTTTTGGGTTTTCATGACCTGTTCTATCTTCCTAAGTGAAAGAGACTGTCTTGCCTTCCAGCTGGAAAAACAACCCAGCAGCACTTATAATTATAAGACAAATGTTCAGTAAGAGTTTTTGGAAGTTTTCATACCTTCGATTCAAGATGTCCTGTCTTTGAAGCTGACCTGTTACTGATCATTTCAGGTTTATAAGACTGTAGAGCTGATTAAGGCAAAGGGTGGAAAGGTCACTCGTGAACCAGGTCCTGTCAAAGGAGGAAGTTCTGTGATTGCATTCGTTGAGGATCCTGATGGTTACAAGTTTGAGCTGATTCAGAGAGGCCCTACACCTGAGCCTCTTTGCCAAGTGATGCTTAGGGTTGGAGATTTAGATCGTTCCATCAACTTTTACGAGAAAGTAAGTATACTTTATGAGAAAGTAAGTTTGCTAAGTTCAGAGTTTTATATACATTTGTTTGTATTGGGTCTGGCTGATGCACCCCTTGAAATAAATGGCAGTGAATTAATACCTCTTGATCACATAAAGGCTTGTGATAATCTGAAGATGACTGACCTGGTAATTGTTCTTGAAGGCTTTTGGCATGAAGCTGCTTCGTAAGCGTGACAACCCTGAATACAAGGTAGTTTGAAGCTCTGTGGTTTTAATAACAGCTATAGTTTCACTTGTTTGGTGCTGGTATCTTTAGCCAAAGTAATTCCAGCAACATCAGATAAAATGCTAGCTAATGCTTGGCATATTTGTAGCATATTCTATTTATTAAGTTTTGCCATCATTTGTGCAGTATACAATTGCTATGATTGGTTATGGTCCTGAAGATAAGACTACAGTCTTGGAGCTCACATATAATTATGGTGTGACAGAATATGACAAAGGAAATGGCTATGCGCAGGTACAATGAAAAGATTGGCCTCTTTTTTATGGGATTATTTGCTACTTGAAACTTTCACTGTAGAATACTAAATGCTTGGTTATTATCTTTTCTTTAAGCACAAAAGTCTATTTCCTTGTTTTTATTCATAATATTTTTACGTTACACTGTAGAGTCCTACAATGGGTTGAGAATTGGAGAGTCCTTCATGTCCTTGTCCTTAATGGCTTGCACTAGTTATTAAGAGTGATGAACTTTTGCATGAGCTGTAGTCGAAGACCTACTTCCAATTTTGGCATCTCTGTAGTTGTAGGGCTTATCTGGATAGTGCATTGGCTCATGGGAACTGATGGGCCTCGCTGCACAATACTTGTAATTATTGCTAGACAATATGGCTGATTGGGCCCTTCTAGCATTAGGAGGAGGTCACTTAGTCTTATTACTATTGATTTTGGTGAGCTTGGTCAGTCTTATCATGCCTCTTTCCATAAATCATTGGACCCTACAGTCAGCTTCGAATAGGCGTATGCCTCTCGCTTAAGCAGATGGTTTGATCATCTACTTAGGTATTTTGATTTGTCTATTTGTTTCTTTTTCCACCTATATCTTAAACCATGTGAAATACTTGAATGCTTCACCCTTATTCTGGAGAAGATTAATCCAGGTCTTCCACAATAGTCATCAACAAATACCATGAAGTAATTTGCTCCCCCATAAGACTGAGTTCTCATAGGACCACACAAATCTGTATGAACAAGTTCTAGAACATTTCTCGCCCTGAATGTACGTGACGGAAATTTCTTCATATGATGTTTTCCTAAGACAGCTCTCACAAACCTTGTGATCAGAAACAACTTGAGGTAAACCTGTAACCATGTTGTATTTCCTCGAGTCTTGTAGACTTTCGTAATTCAGATGTCCAAATCTCTCTTGCCACAACTTACTCAATGATCCAATATCTGCAATGCTTGCATGATGACCCACCACCTGAGTTCGAAGTTTGTACAACTTTCCTGCAAGTACACTCTCAGCTAACACTTCATTATCCTTCCTCTTGATGAGACACCGCTCTTCATCAAATTGCACCACCATGTGTTGAATAGCTGATACTAAGAGTAAGTTCTTCTTGATTCCTAGTACATCAAGAACGTCCTTTTTGTCTCCAACCTTTACTGAAGGTAGTTGAACCTACATTTTACCGACTCCCTTCATATCATATGAGTAGTTGTCTCCCAACTTCACATTTGATCCATCATCTAGTTTTTGAAACTAGACAACCACTCTTGCCTAGGCGTCATATGCTTCGAAGCTCCTGAATCAATAAACCAACACTCCTCTTCCTTCGAGAAGGGGTGAAGTAGTTAAGACGACAATTTATCTTTTGAATTGAAGTCCTACAAAGATTGTAGAGAATCAAACTCTATAGGAAGCTTACACGGGTCGGAAACCAGATGTAAGTCATTTGAGAGTGTTTGGAAGTATTGCTTATGCTCACATACCTAAGGATTCAAGGAGCAAATTGGATTCTAAGGCGACCAAGTGATTATTCCTTGGATATGATAGTCAAGAGAAGGGACACAGGTTGTATGACTTGGAGGGTAAGAAAGTCATCATAAGTAGGGATGTGATCAATCCAAGTACCTAGAGTGACCTTGGTTGAGAAAGGAAAGAGGAAGGAGAGATCCAAGTATATGGGATACTTATTCACCTCCTACTTCACCAGGTAGGAAGCATCCTACATCATATATTAGAAGATTGCCTAGATGGTACTATGAAACTATCAAGGATAGTGTCATTATGGAACAAGGAGAGTCTGGTACACAAGGAACTAGGAGATCTACTAGACTTGAAAAGCAACATGAAGATCATGTTCGACAGGAGGATCGTCATAAGGATGGGCCATCTACTTTCAAGGGCAGTGGAGCCTACTGAAGAGCAAGTTGCGAATATCTTTACAAAGAAAAGTTTCAGAAGTTTAGAGAACTTCTAGGAGTAATAACAAAGTAAACATTAAGGGGGAGTTTTAGGAATTGATGTTTAATTTGTATCCTTGTTAGTTTGGCCATGCCTGCGTGCATATTGTAGGGGCCATTTCTATTTATAGTAAATTCTAGAGACCATATAGTTATTCGTGCATGTAGGTGGGTGCATCACTACAAGTGTAGAACTTGATTTTATTACTTAGTAAATCATTATGATTCTTTACCCAAAATAGATAATAATAGTGGCAATTAGCTTTTTACCTTTAGCTTTTGCTTTTTGGCTTGGCTTTTCACAAGCTGTAGAAGAAGTATTTAAGGAGATTGGCGCCCCACCATGATTTCATTCCATTTTGCTCACTCTTCTGTAATCTAAGTTCTCTTCATTTCTTATGCTAATCTTGGTGTGTGTGTGTGTGAGTTCTAATACGATTAGATAATCCTATTTAGAATTTGTAGATCAAATTATGACAATAGTTATCTACATTGAACTCCTTAAGAAAAAGAGGTGGAGAGTGAGAGTGAGAGTGTAATTGGAAGTCAAATATTGAAATTGATTGTAGCTGTCTCAAAAAATTTGTTTTCTATTTTCCAATATTCAATTAGAATTTCGAGGAATCAAAGATTCTAAGAGGAAAGGTGGATGATAGTGTTACAATCCTACTTACTGCAAACCCCTAGGTGTCGGTTAACCACAAGAGACCGAACGATTCACGTTCCACCCCGCCATAGGACCTAATCCGGGTCCACCCACCGTGCCCTGGCCTGTGATCGTATCAAGCTGGATCCGACCTCTTTCCCAGACGGCGTCCCATACCACCGCCTAGGCTCTCAGCCATCTCCTGCCTCACGCTAGCAATACATTCTGGCCGTGCACACGTGCTCCATCCACCTCCTCCTAGGTAGATAGAATGGATGGCAAATGAGTCCTCCTCCCCTTGTATACCTCCAAGGAGAGAGACTCCAAGCCATGTGCACTCCTGGATCATGACACGTGGCAACCATGCAGGTTCACGAGTGACCGGTCAAGTCTACAGGCCCAGTCATCGTCCAGTCTCAAGTTTGGGTTTGGGACCCAAGGGAGTTGGGTCCCTAACATTCCCTCTTCCTTAAAAAATTCCTTATCTAAGGAAGGAATCCAGGGAATCTCAGTTTAAGGTCATGTTCTTTCTCCCAATTATCGTCATCCTCGGATCTTCCTTTCCAATGAACCAAGTACTCAGTCACCTGCCGGTTACTGAGCCCATGTTGACGTACATCAACAATGGCCTGTGGTTCAGTAGGTACAAAGGATGATAGGTCTTCCAGTTGAATTACGTCCTCCTGAGGCATCAAGTCATCCTTTCCACCAAGTCGTTCCTTTAAACGACTAATGTGAAAAACTGGATGTACCTTAACACCTTGAGGAAGTTCCAGCTGGTACGCATTCCGATGGAGTGTCTTTACTATACGGAATGGCCCCGTCGCTGAGTGCTTTGCGCTATTATACGCAAATTCAATCATTGGAAGGTACCTTTCCCAATCCGACTGTCTTCTGGAAACATATGCTCGAAGCATATCTTCCATAGACTGGTTTGTCCTCTCTGTCTGACCATCCGATTCAGGATGATCTGAAGACCCCAAACTTAGAGTGGTCTCTAATTTCTCAAAGACCGCTTGCCAGAATTTGCCAGTGAACTTTGGATCTCGATCACTAACAATTTCATTCGGCAACCCAAACAACCTGAACAACTTTTCCACGAAAAGCTGTGTAAGTTCAGAAGCTTTGACAGTTTGCTTGGTTGGTATGAACTGCGCCATTTTAGTTAACCTGTCAACTATTACCCAAATGGCATCATTTTGCTTCCCCGTCCGAGGTAGCCCAACCACAAAGTCCATGGAAATGCTTTCCCACTTTCTTTCGGGAATTTCCAAGGGCATTAACAAACCAGCTGCCTTAAGTCTTTCAGCTTTGTTAACTTGGCATTGCGCACACTTGCGAACATATGCCTCCACCTGACTTTTTAAATTTGGCCAGTAAAAGTTCCTTTTTACTAAGTCAAGTGTCCTTTGAGCGCTAGGGTGCCCTGCACACGGGCTGTCATGACATTCATGCAGGATTTGGGCCCTTATATCATCATTTTCTGGCACACAAACTTTTCCATTCCGGAAAAGTAACCCATTCCTAATGGAATAGTCTCTTTGTATCTTGTCCTGAGGAGAAATCTTGGAATCCTGCATTCCAAGCTTATCACTAGATCTAGTAGACCCTGCCAGGACGTCTAGCCAAATACGACCGAAGTACCTATCGGTCTTACACAAATCTCTTAAGGACAAATACAACTCAGATTGGATCTCAGAAAAGCTTAATTGATTAACCTCTCCAATCCGGCTTAAGGCATCCGCGACACTATCAATGTCATAATGAAATTCTTGGAGCATCTCTGACCATCTGGTCTTACGACCCCTAAGGTCGACCGCATCGTTAATATACTTTAACGCTTGATGGTCAGTAACTATGGTAAACTGGGAACCATATAAATAATGTCTCCAAACTTTCAGGGCATGAATAACAACAAAAAGTTCCTTGTCATAGGTGGAATACCGCCTTTGAGCAGGGTCCAACTTCTTACTTTCAAAAGCTACCGGACTACCATCTTGATATAGGACTGCGCCTATAGCATAGTCACTGGAATGCGTTTCAAGTACATATGGCTTGTTAGGATCCACTATGTGTAAATTAGGCGCTGTAGTTACACAGTATTTGAGGTTCTCAAAACTCTGATTCAACTCTTCAGTCCAAGTAACTGGAGGACTGAACTTACTGTGTCGGCTAACTCTTTAGCCCCTTGAGGACATTCGTCAAGGCGAATGCAATTAATGCATAGTTCAAGATGAATCTATGAAAAAACCCCGTGAAGCCCAAAAAGGACTTAACCTCCCGAATGGTTTTAGGGATAGGCCACTTGTCGGACTTTATTTGGGTCAATTTCTAACCCATGGTCCGAAATAATGTGACCAAGTTATTATGGAAGAACACACATTTGGACTCCTTGGCAAAAAGCTTCTCCTGTCTAAGTAACTTTAATACGGTCCTGAGATGCTCCTCATGCTCCTCCAAGGTGTTACTATAGATGAGGATATCATCTAAGTAGACTATTTCGAACTTCCCCAGATATGGACGAAGAAGATCGTTCATCATCTGCTGGAAGCTCGCTGGAGCATTCGTCAAACCAAAAGGTAAAATCAGAAACTCATGATGCGTACCTAGTTCTAAACCTGGTTTTTTCAATATCCTCAGTTTTTATGTGAATCTGATGATACCCTGATCTTAAATCGATTTTGGTGAACCAGTTTATCCATTCGCGGCAAAGGATAACGGTTTTTAATCGTTAACTTACTCAACTTTTTAAAGTCCACACAAAGACGAGTACCTCCGTCTTTTTTATCAACAAGGAGCACAGGTGCCCCCCATGGAGATTTACTAGGCCTAACATGGCCCATCTTAAGGTAATTTTGCAGTTGCCTAAAAACCTCATCCGTAATACTCATCCTATATGGATACAGTGATATAGGAGAACTACTAGGAATCAGTTTAATACCATGGTCAACACCCTAGAGGGGGGAAGTCCCTCAGGAAGCTGCTCAGGAAATACATCGTTAAATTCTTGTCTAAGTTTCCTAAAAATTTCACCTTCCGGCGAGTTTTCTTGTTTTAGGTTATTAGACATTAATTCCATTTGGAGATTGTAAAATTGCAAACTACATTCTTCATGGTAAGTTCTTTTAACCAACATAAATAAGAACTGCAATCCACAATATCCATACATTTAACAGTTTCCAAAGCAGAAAGCATATACGGAGTAGAAATATTTACATTTCCATTCAATTCTATGAGTGAGCCGTTATGTAAAAACGACAAACTGTGTTACATAGTTTTTCTTCATAGACTCGTTCCTCTCATAGAACCATTCCTTACCAAGTATAACATCTACCCTATCTAGATTCATAATATGAAAGTTTAATTTATCCTTATAGGCTTGAATCTCTATTGGTAGACGTGGGACTATCCGGTCCCAAACTTGGCTTTCTGCTCCAGTTGCCAGCTTCACTGTGTATCGGTGGTCACTTTGCCTTGTTTCCACCTTTAGCTTCTGCAACAAATTAGCGTTAAAAAAATTATGCGTGGAACCATCGTCAAATAAAACAGTTACGGCTTGGCCACCCACAACCCCCTTCATCCGAATGAGGTCATGAGGGCCAAAAACAGCCGTATTAAAACAACAATGCTCACACACAGAATTACCAGCAAAGGAAAGATCTACACTAGATATGCTAGAGTTACCTGGCGTCTTAAAAGATGCCCCTTTAGCTTTCTGTTTCTTTGGACATTCCTTCGCGACATGACCTGGTTCCATGCCATTGAAGCACATATTGTCGCTTCTGGGTTTCATGAAGGTTTCCTGGTCCAAGGTAGATCTTTTCTTCGATTTCCCTGAACCTGAAGCCCCTTCCTTTGCCTTATCTTTTGATTTCTTTGGAAAGAAAGGCCTCTTACCCTTTACGTCGGGCAAGACACCAGTCTCAGGCTTAGCCATCGTACGAGTATCATCGTAGATTCTGGCGAAGCGAACAACATCCTCGAGGGTGAGAGGCTGGTTCCTCTTGACCTAGCTGGTGGTCTCTTGGCAACCCCAGTATAAAATGCAATTTTACTAACAAGGGATCTATTCTAGTTGCAAAACGAGAATAGACCTCTTGAAATTCTTGTAAATACTGATCCAGGGGCCGGTTCCCCATATGGATTGTTGCATACTAACAGTAAAATTCAAAATCATTAAGAATAGGAAGGAAGGCCGCCTTGAAGGCCTTACAAAAATCCTCCCAATTCCTAGGAACTTCAGGCTTACCCCTTATATCTTGCCACCAGGTAAATGCTTTACCTCGCAGGTACATGACAGCGAGATTGATCTTGTTGTCCTCGGATGAATCGTGCATGGAAAAGTGCGAATTCCATCGATCCAGCCATTGCAAGACCACCTCCGGGGTTCTATCCTTCTTTTCCCCAACAAAAACTTCAGGAGTGAACAAGGGTTGATGCACCAATTGCCTTAGCTGCGTCAATTCCTTGAGATCCTGTTGATTCTGACTGTGCTTAGCTTGCATATCCACAATTTGTTGTTGTGGACTATTAATAGCCAGCATCAAAGCATCAGGGTCTAAAACAGAGGCAGGTACTGTAGCCTCAAGAACAGGGGACATAGGCTGTGTGGTAGGAGTAGGCTCCATTTTTTCAAAGAGAAAAGAGGTGAATTAAGAAGAGATGATAGAAAGGAATCAAAAGCTACTCAAGGAAGATAGATACAAAGCTACTCTTGCTGACTCTTCACAAACCAGATGGTATTGTCCATGGCTACCAAGAGGAATAAGAGAGAGCAAGAAGAAGGATGCACCACCACCTCCACCTCTTCTTCCCAAAAAAACTCATGCATAGGAGAGGTATGCCTCCCTCTCCATGCTTGCTTACCACCTGCCAAGTGATTTTTCTTTGCTACCAAAACTTGATCACGATCAAGGGATTGATTAGTTTCTATCAACACCCGTCAGAAGCACCGAAACTTACAAGAGACACTTTACAGATGAACGCACCTGCTTTCAGCATGCATTGGCTCTGATACCATATGTTACAATCCTACTTACTGCAAACCTCCAGGTGCCGGTTAACCACAAGAGACCGAACGATTCACGTTCCACCCCGCCATAGGACCTCACCGTGCCCTGGCCTGTGACCGTATCAAGCTGGATCCGACCTCCTTCCCAGACGGCGTCCCATACCACCGCCTAGGCTCTCAGCCATCTCCTGCCTCACGCTAGCAATACATCTTGGCCATGCACACGCTCTCCATCCACCTCCTCCTAGGTAGATAGAATGGATGGCAAATGAGTCCTCCTTCCCTTGTATACCTCCAAGGAGAGAGACTCCAAGCCATGTGCACTCCTGGATCATGACACGTAGCAATTGTTGAAATAAATGCCTATTTTGCCCTTTAAGGCTTGTATACTTGTAACTTGTAAGTTGTGCATAAGACATGGGGGTAAAACATTTATGTACATAGTACACCCCACTTGTGCTAATTAGGCAAGTAATATCAAGTAGGTTGAGGACCCATGTGGGTTCTAGAGATAGAATTAGCAAGACACCACCTCTATACATTACATGCTAAATGTAGCCCAAAGTTTGGAGGGGTTTCCATGCCCTACTACACTTTGAGTAATCATTCAAGTTGTGTGAGCTTTGAAGTCCTCTCTCTCTTGCTTTTGTGTTCTACTCCATAGCTGTTTTTTTTCAAGCTTTCATAGTGTGCTTACTATGCTGTTATGATACTCCATAGCTAGGCCTTGGAATTTGTCATTGTATCGAAGCAGGTTATGTTGCCTGTGGTGTGGTGAAAGCTTGGACCTGTTTTGATCAGATTCCTGCCATTCCTGGAGAGCAGCTTACCTTTGAGGAGGGAGCACTTTTTGTAGGGGCATCTGATCTCTGTGCTATCTGCATGGTTGGAGTACTGTTGGCAAGGGGAGTATAGGGAGCCAAAAAGTTTCTAATTTGGGACAAATTTTTTTTAGTCTTTTTGGACAGCCAGGACTATAGGAGGGCGCTTTCTATAGTGGGGACTTCAGTGAAAGTTCTGAGTGGATCTTGGACAATGGCTAGGACAGCCATTCAGGGGGATAGTTTCAAATCCAGAAGCTGAGGGTTATTGAGCAAGTGGCTGCATACCCTAGTTGGGTGAAAACCCCAGTTTGCCTTTTGTGTTTTATTTCTATCCAGCTATGTCTAGTCTTGCAGAGAGCATGGTGAGTGAAGCCAGCCGGCTTGATGGCACTAACTTTAGCATATGGAAATTCAAGATCACGAACATTCTTGAAGACAAAGAATATTGGAAGCTTGTGACAGGTGAGGAGCCTGTTCCAACATCTGAACTTGAACTCAAGGACTATATCAAGAGAGGGGAAAAGGCACACAGGATCATCAACATGTCAGTGAGGGATAATGTGATTCCTCTAATCAGGTCAGCCAAAGGGCCTGTGGATGCATGGCACATTCTTTGTGCATTGTATGAGATAGCAAGTACAACTAGGTTTCTCTACTTGAAGAACAAGTTGTATACTCTCAGAATGGAGACATGGGAGACAATTATTGATCATCTTATGAAGATTCAGGATATTAGATATCAGCTTTCTGTACTTGGAGAGTCTATTGCTGACAAAGACTTGGTGCCAATAGTTCTGAATAGCTTGTCATATGCTTATCAGAACTTTGTGATGATGATATCTGTGAGAGAGAAGATCCCTACCTATGAAGAAGTCTATGGTCTCTTGTTACAGGAGGAGATGAGGAGAGTTAAGTTAATCTCTCCAAGAGGGAAGATTTATAGGAGCATGCCTTTGCTTCTAAGAGGAAGCAAAATCCAGCCAAGGATAAGAAGAAAGGTAAAGGCAAGAACAAAGGAGCACCACAAACACTTGAGCAAGGAATGGAGAACTTGCAGATGTCAGAAGCACAATCCTCCTCGAATACTTCTTCCACACCTCGAAGGAAGGGGAATTGCAATCACTGTGGTAAATATGGACACTTTGCTTTTGAGTGCAGGAAGAAGCTTGCAGAGCAAAAGAAGGGCACAAAGAAGCAAGGAGGAAATGTTGTTGAGAGTGTTGCAAGAGAGGAGCAGAGTGACATAAGGCAAGCTGAGTTATTCTCTGTCGCATTGGCCTCACAAGCTACAACAGGTGGTTGGTACATTGACTCATGTGCTTCAAAGCACATGACCCCTCATAGGGATTGGTTTGATACCTTTGCAACTCAACACACGAGGTCAAGGGAAAGGGCACAGTACCTGTAAAGCTTCCATTAGGAGAAGTCAAAGTCATTAAGAATGTCTTATATGTACCAGGACTTGCTAAAAATATTCTTTTAGTAGGAGCTATCACTCAACAAAATATGAAAGTAGAATTTGATGCTACTTATTGTCTTGTGTTGGACTTGAGTGATAATTTGAAGGTTGTGGCCAAAGGATTGCAGGAAGATAATCTATACAGGTTGTACACTTCTATCCCTAGTCAGCATGCTTATACAGCAAAAGGAAGTGATGTGGATAGATTGTGGCATGAGAGGTATGGACATCTTGGCTACCAAAGCATGCAGGTGTTGAACCGGCATCATATGGGTGGAGGGGCTTCCAATTGTTAAGCCAAGCTCTTCAGTTTGCGAGGCTTGCGCAACAACAAAGGCTTAAGTTTCCCAAGGAGAGCACTACCAGGGCAGCATGCATACTTGACTTGGTACATTCAGATTTTTGGGGGCCAACCCAAACCAAATCTGCAGGGGGGGCATATTACTTTATGACCTTTATTGATGACTTCTCACGCAAGATTTGGATTTATTTCTTGAAGTTAAAATTTGAAGCATTCAAGTACTTCCTGCATTTCAAAGCTTTGGTAGAAGAACATTCAAGAAAGAAGATAAAGATGCTCAGGTCAGACGGTGGTGGAGAGTTCATTAAGGCAGAATTTGTGGAATTTTGCAAGGCCAATGGGATCAAAAGGAAGCTTACAGCTCCTCATACCCCTCAGAAAAACGGCGTAGCAGAGAGAAAGAACTGAACTATTGTGGAGTGTGCAAGGTGCATGCTCAAGGCAAAGGGGTTGCCCAACTGGGGCGAGGCAATGCACACAGCAGTGTTGCTGTTGAATAGAAGTCCAACAAAAGCTGTGGAAGGCAAAACTCCAGAAGAGGCATTTAATGGCATCAAGCCCAAGGTGGGCGCTTTGCGAGTGTTTGGTTGTACGGCCTATGCCCATATTCCCAAGGATAACAGGAAGAAGCTGGATGCAAAATCAGCAAAGTGTATTTTCTTGGGATACAGTGAAGAAAGCAAAGCTTACCGACTTTACGATCTTACTAGCAAGAAGAGGATCATAAGTCGAGATGTGATCTTTGAAGAAGATCAAACATCTCCTATAGAGGAACTTGAGATGGAGGATGGTACAAGTGAATTTGTGCCAATACTTGATGATCCACATCTATATATTGGGGAGCCTCAAGATGATCATATGAGTGATCAAGAGGAAGAATTTGAGGAGGCTAGGAAGCGGAAGGAAAGGGGCAAATCTGTAGAGTCCTATTCACCGTCTTCATCACCAACTGCAAGGAAGAAGTTTCCCAACTGGTATTGGCAAACTATGTAGGATGGTTTGATATTGGATGAGGGAGAGAGCCGCAATCCTCAAAGGCAAGCCCAACAACATGAACACCAGGAGACAAACTATGCACTTATGACTACTATTTTGGATTCACAAGATCCGCATACATTCGTTGAGGCAGCAGATGAGAAGGTATGGCAACATGCTATGCAAGAGGAGTACGACTCCATTCTCAAGAATGATACATGGGATTTGGTGAAGCTACCAAAAGGGAAGCGTCCTATTGGCTGTAAGTGGGTCTACAGGACCAAATACAAATCGGATGGGAGCATCGAAAAGCATAAGGCAAGGCTGGTTGCTAAAAGCTATGCACAGAAGGAGGGCTTGGACTATGATGAGACGTTTGCACCAGTAGCTAAGATGACGTCTATTTGGTTGGTTTTAGCATTGGCTGCATTTTTTGGTTGGGAGGTCCATCAAATGGACGTGAAGAGTGCTTTTCTCAATGGACAGTTGGCTGAAGAAGTCTACATGGAACAGCCACAAGGTTTTGAGGCTAAGGGCAAGGAAAGTATGGTATGCAGGCTTAAGAAGGCCTTATATGGTTTGAAGCAGGCACCCAGGGCCTGATATAGTCGTATTGATAACTATTTTGCCAAGGAGCAATTCATAAAGAGTCAGTCGGATTGCAACCTGTTCGTGAAGGAGGAAGATGGGAACATTGTTTTGATAGTTCTCTTTGTGGATGACTTGGTCATCACGGGTAACAATGGGCAGCTTATTGAAAAGGTGAAGGCTCATTTATCAAATGAGTTCGAGATGAAGGATTTGGGTTTAATCCACTATTGTCTTGGCTTGGAGGTTTGGAAAAAGGAAAACTGTGTGTTTATTTCCCAAGCTAACTATGCATGTGAAGTCTTGAACAGGTTCAACATGCAGGATTGCAAACCCGTTTCCACACCCATTGATACCACAATAAGCCATCTAGAGATGATGGCACTCCTTTTGTTGACGAGACTCTTTATAGGCAGCTTGTGGGTAGCCTGATTTATCTCACCACTACGAGACCAGACATTTCCTATGCTGTTGGTGTAGCAAGCCAGTTCATGAGTTCTCCAACTGAAGCACATTGGAAAGCAGCCAAAAGGGTTTTGAGGTATGTCAAAGGGACAACCTGCTATGGGATTGAGTACACAAATGACGGAAAGCTTCAACTTGGAGGCTTTACCGATTCGGATTGGGCAGGTGATAGGGATGATCGAAAGTCGACCACAGGTTATACTTTCAACCTTGGTTCAGGGGCCATTTCTTGGTGCAGCAAGAAACAGCCCACAATTACCTTATCATCGACAGAGGCTGAGTACAGGGCAGCGGCAAAAGCTACCTGCGAGGCAATATGGCTCAAGAGACTTCTTGGGGAGGTGCAGATCCCACATGATGGTCCTATTATTCTTCAGTGTGACAGCTAGAGTTGCATCCAGCTTGCCAAAAATCCTGTGTACCATGCTCGTACGAAGCATATTGAGGTGGATCAGTTACGAGAGAAGATACAAAGCGGAGAAATTCAGCTCGAAAACTGTGATACCAACGATCAAGTAGCAGATATCTGAACTAAGGCACTTAGTAGAGAAAAATTTGAAAAGTTTCGTAGCATGCTAGGTGTTGGTATGAACAAAATAGCCATTGAGGGGGTTGTTGAAATAAATGCCTATTTTGCCCTTTAAGGCTTGTATACTTGTAACTTGTAAGTTGTGCATAAGACATGGGGGTAAAACAATTATGTAGTACACCCCACTTGTGCTAATTAGGCAAGTAATATCAAGTAGGTTGAGGACCCATGTGGGTTCTAGAGCTAGAATTAGCAAGACACCACCTCTATACATTACATGCTAAATGTAGCCCAAAGTTTGGAGGGGTTTCCACGCCCTACTACACTTTGAATAATCATTCAAGTTGTGTGAGCTTTGAAGTCCTCTCTCTCTTGATTTTGTGTTCTACTCCATAGCTATTTTTTTCAAGCTTTCATAGTGTGTTTACTATGCTGTTATGATACTCCATAGCTAGGCCTTGGAATTTGTCAGCAACCATGCAGGTTCACGAATCACTGGTCAAGCCTACAGGCCCAATCATCGTCCAGTCTCAAGTTTGGGTTTGGGACCCAAGGGAGTTGGGTCCCTAACAGATACTCGGATAATAATCCAATTATGGGACCATTTTTGTGTTGCAATTGGATTTGTAATAAATCTTTGGAATCTGCAAACGAAAAGCAGTTGGAATGTGTTCCATAAGTAGTATAGATTTTTTCTTTATAATAACCGATGCAACCAAGAATACTTTTAACTTTTGAAAGAATGAATCTTCTTACCGATTCTGAAATAGATATCGGATATCTATTACAGTATTACTTCGGTTCTTTTGAGTTGTTAATGTTCCTTTTGGTTTAATGAATACGTTTGTCACATTTCAACTGACTATGAACGATATATTTCGTCCATACCTGGGTGTAGAGGTATTCTTAGATGATGTATTTATGTATAGTGAAATGCTTAAGGAGCATGAGTGGCTATACCAAGCCCATACAAGGCTTTTCTAAACTTGCAAACCCGTGTCTACTTCAAAATTGTGGACATAAGTTAGTTTCTTGTCTGAGTTGTCTCTCATGAGACCTAAGAGATCTTGCGACACCTTGTTCACTACTCTCTCCTTCCTCCAAAGTATCCTTTTTTTAATGTTTTCTAGTACCAGGTTAGGCGATGTGGATGGTGGTCCACGTATCCCATGGTATTGTCCTAGTCTTTTGTTTTTCTCCAAGCCCTTTTGTAGTTGGTCAAATTCAGGTCTTGAACTAGCATGTTCATGTCCCCGCTCTTGCACTTCCTATTGAGGCTTACAATACTCTTGGAATTGATTAGGAGTAAGAACTCACTGGTTCCATCTTTCTCTCGCTCCTGTACTTTGGGGAAATGGTCTTTGTCAAAGATCACATCTGGACTTTGGATTTTCTTCTTCTTTTTGAATCATACAACACGTAGGCCTTCTTACAGCCAAGGACGATACATAGAACGGACCTTGCATCAAGTTTCTTTTGCAAGTCTTTGGGTATGTGTGCATTTGCTGTATATCCAATTAGTTAGAGGCTGCCCACTTTGGGCTTGTTGCCGCTATACATTTCTTTAGGCACGATTCCTTCTATTGCTTCGGTTAGGCTTCTATCCAATAGAAAGACTACAATTGCTGCTGCTTCTACTCAAAAGGGATTTGGCAACCCTTTTGCCTCGAGCATGCTCCTCGCACACTCAACAATGGACCTGTTTTGCCGCTCAGCCACGTCATTCTGCTGCAGTATACGTGGAGCGACAAACTCTCTTTATCTCACATCCATTGCAAAGATGTTTGAACTCCTTAAAATTGTATTCACCACTTGCATTTGACCTGAGATTCTTTCTTTAGCTTAATTGTGTGTGATTCTCCACCAAAGCTTTCCACTGTTTGAAGTATTTAATCACTTTATCATACCTTTTGTGAGAAATCATGTAAGATGGTCATAGAGTAGTACACCCCCCTGCAGATCTGGTTCGCATGGGATTGGACAAATCTGAATGCACAAGCTGAAGAATGCTCTTGGGCCTGGTAGCATTTTCATTTGGAAATTTTGCCTTTATTGTGTTCCTAGTGCACAAGTCTCACATGCATCTATAGAAGACTTAATTCTAGGAAGACCTATGACCATTTTGTACTTGTTTAGTACTTGAAAACTTTGATAGCTCAAATGATCAATACCTTTCATGCCAATGGTTGTTCCTGTCTAGAATTAGCATGAAGCTATGAGATCCTATCGAGTGGAAATCTGCCCTCATCAAGCTTGTACATCTGACCTGCTTGAAATCCTAAATTATTGTAACTCACTTTTCTTTGATAATGTGGTTATATTTCACACGTACAGAAAATCATTTTGCAATTGCATATATGGGGAACTCCACGTAAAGAACAAAGAATTGAAACTTTTGTATCTTCAAGATTTAGTTACCATTGCCGAGTTATGCTTTACCATGTATTCAGACTGTGACCTGGCATGTCTACCAATTCCATCATATTTTTCAAGACCTTGATCTAAGTGGTTCTTCCTTGCACAAGTGAAAACTAATCAAGGTGCCACACTATTTTTGTCTCACAAGCTTTTCGCCAAAGTATGTAGTAAGATTCATAAGAATATTTTGTCCACTTTAGCAGAAAGAGATATTTATTTTCTTCGATTTTCTTGGATAGAGAATTAGATAAATTGAGCAGGCAATCAGTTTGTCATTTATCAGTTACATTCGTTCTGGACATTGGATTCAGCTTCTTCAAAAGTCGTGAAACTGTGTCTGGAATTAACAATATGCGTTGTACAATTTTTGAAGGATGTCCATTTTACTGATTATTGATCTGCAGCAGTCTGTGAATGTCAAGTTGCAGTAAGCTTTGAGAGTTAGAGCTTAGTTGGTGTCTCTGCTGCCTGGTTTGTATATCATTATTTTGAAAAAAGAGTATTTGTGCACAGATTGCTATAAGCACCGGTGATGTGTATAAGACTGCTGAGGCAATCCGCATATCTGGTGGGAAAATAACTCGAGAGCCTGGACCTTTGCCAGGGATTAGTACTAAAATCACAGCTTGCTTGGATCCAGATGGATGGAAAACGGTATGCTGCTCTGATTTCTAATTCAAATCAGTTTGTTAGTTTGTTAAGTTGTATTAATTGGAACATAAGCAATGCTTTCACGTCATAGGGTTTCACATTAGACTTGTTGTATGTGCTCATCAGTACTCTCTCTCTCTCTCTCTCTCTCTCTCTCTCTCTCTCTCTCTCTCTCTCTCTCTCTCTCTCTCTCTCGCGTGCGCGCACACATTTTATATTCCTCTTAAGAGCTCAATATCAATGCTGGTTCTCTTATATAATCTGACTATTGGAGTGAAGTTGGTGGTCACTGACACTGAGTGTATCATCTCTCTGAGGATGAGCTCGGTGCCACGTTCAGTTTCAATGGAAGAATGTTTGATGGAGTATGCATAATGGAAATCTGGCACGAGAGTGTGGGAGGAGAGGATTAATCGATATCTAGGTTTATGTTGTTGAAGTAGAGAAGTACGAAAAGGGAAAAGCAGGGGATACAGAGAATGTAGACCGAAATTAAAAGGGGTCGGGTGTGGTATACTGAAAGACCAGATGAGGAATCATGACATGCCTGTAGAATCTTTTATATCATGTAAGTAACCATGCATACTAAAATATAGCTAGCATAGTTGTGAAAATGCATGTAATAAGCAGTTCAGTATGTATGTCCATATGGATATCGTATATCCGTATGCTCACAGGAGCTGGGTGTATGGTCAGGATACCAGCAATTCAAGTTGGACTGGTGCTTGTAAAAATCTTATTACTTGGCTTTAAAAAAAACGTTGAAAACTAAGAATGAATGATTGAAGCACTACAACAACACCTTTAAATGCAAAATTTCAACCAAAACATGTAATTTACAACGAAGTAAGAATAAACATCTGCAAATGCTATCAGGCAAAGATCGTTTTTATTTTTGACCGGACCTTATAATTTGTGATGTTTGATTACGACAAACGTTGTTATATTTAATGCATGTGCAGGTGTATGGAAGTACAGGGCAACATTGGTAGCCAATAGTTGGGTTGTTTAGAAAGATCAGATGTGCAGAAAGGAATCGTGATATGCCTAGTTAGCACTGTTTGGTATTGAGCAACCTGTATAAAACATAAAGAGATGGGCTATCTGGTAGGAAGCATAGCCACAACAGATCATGATTTGAATCGAATTTTTGCAATTTCTATTTGTGGGAAATCTAGTTTCCAAATGTCATCAGGTGGCAGAGACATTAGGGTTGCTGAAATCTTGTGTTAAAGAGATTCGAATCGTCCAACAGGTCATTAGAATCTTGACAGGTTAGGGTGTCTCCCACCTGTATTTCCATTTTATTATCTCTAACATTCAAGGTTTTTAAACGATCTAACGTCCTTATTTCCTAAAGCCTTAAAAGACATGAATTTGTCCAAAAAAATCAGAAGCTTTTTGTAATTTTTCCTGCAAATAACTGCTCAATTTGAATCTTTAGATCTTGTTCAAATCTATTTGAACCTTGATTTGCTCTGGTGACTATGGTAGGAAGTTACTGTTGACTGTTGCTGTAATGAAACAGGCAATCAATTTATGAAATGGATAATTGATTCACAGGCATCAGAGGACTTTTTGTAGAGGGAACCAAATCTTAACAATGTAAGCGATAGGTGGTGTCCTTTCATGGTCATCATACGCTTGTCACATATAGGCAACAGAACTTTTACAGGTCTTTGATGGGGACGAGCCATGCCTTAATACTCCTATTGGCCGATTATAAAAATTCTCGACTGGCTGATTATATAATCTTGTTGATAATCAGCCAGTCAAGAATTTTTATTACATCACTGGTTATAGAAAGGACACTGAGGCAAGCTTGATTTGTGTTTCTTCGAGCGAGGTGTCACAGTGCGTAGAAGTCGTATTAAGCTGTAATCTTGCTCAATTGATCTTAACCATTATTTTTTCTATCCTTGGACTAAAGCTGTAGAGTTTACTCAATGATGACGAATCCGTTACTTATATTCTCCCTCCATCTCTCCCTAATCTCAGATACCTTATTTGTATACCTCATATTACAGATATGTTGAGAAGATGCTATTCATTCGCTGATTCTGTTTGGCATTCTATCTTTAGCCTGATTGGTGCATACTAAAATGTTAAGGTTTCTGTTTTTTCTAATTTCCTTTTCTCCTTTTTTACCAAGAAGAATAGGTTTCTAAAGGTTAAAACGGGCACCCATATGATTGGTTTCAAAGCTTTCATTTTCGGTAACGACAAAGCGTAATTTTTTTTTTATCCTGTCCCCTTTCAAAGAAAGTTTCTGGTTTTTTTGCTTTTGTGAGCTTAACTTGGAGAAAATCTTCAAGTGATGTGACCATCTTAGCAAAAGAACCTTGCCAGGATTTTTTTAGGGAGAGTTCAAGGAATCATTCACTAGACAAAGCGAGAGAATCTGGATCAGTGGAAAATTGAGAAACCATGTAATGGCTATCATCCTTTTAGTTAAAAAAATATAGGGCTCAAACAATGCTTCGAAATCCTTATTGCTGGACGGGTTGAGTGCTTATGCACCTGCAAGATCTCTTGTAGGACTACATCTAATCTGCCAAAGTGAAGGTCTAGCCACCTTGTCTGTTTGGTGTGTTGTCTTATAAATGTTGCAAATTACTTTTTATGTGCTTTGAATGAAATCAATATTAAGAATTTTTTTGTGAAGATAGTTCAGTTTCAGTTTGGGGATATGAAAATTCATCTTTTGTGGTTCCTCTCACAATGCACTAACATGACTAAAAACTCTATCCTAGGAGTAGCCTCACAATCAATACCCTCATTTATTTTAGATAAGTATACACCCAGCATGATAAATGTTAAGGTGTACAATGCATCTTACTGGTTTATTTGGATGCAACTACGTAATCAAAATTGTAAAACACCATTTAGCAGGATGCTATTTCGAGGTAAAGGCAATCTGTTTTTGGAGAATCTCTTCCAGAAGAAGTTTATTCAAACATGCTTTGTAAGTTCAAGAAAGCTTTAAAGTTCCAACGATGTTAGTAGGCCTGGTCTTTATTGAACCCTGTTCAGTTTTTAAAGTCCTTCAGTGAAATTCAAGATTCATGTGTGTCTCTGAGTGTTCAGCTTAATCTATCTTTCTATACGTCCTGATTGTTTGTATGGATTAACCAAGTATAGACAATCAGTTATATTGATAGTGAATGTTGTACGATCTGCAATCCATTATTGAAATTCTGAGATTTTGTTGCAGGTTTTTGTTGATAGCCAAGATTTTTTGAGGGAGCTTGAGTGAAGCTTTTGGTACCTTTCTAGCATTCAGGCTTCAGGAGTTAAGTCCTGGCGATGCTTTGCTCCGCATGCTGAGATTAGGCGAGGTGCCTCTGTAATCTGATTGAGCTGATAGAGCAAACTGGATTTACAGACCATTCTGTGTTTTGTGGTCATGGCCTTCAAATCAATCACTTCGTTGTATGAGTGTTTACCTTCTGTGTCAAGGGGAGTTATATCATCAGCTTGTATAAAGTGACAAACAGTATTAAGTTTGAATTCTTTGTTGGAGTGGAAGAAATGGTGCAAATTTAGTCCTTCCTAATGTAGTATGATGGAAAGCTGAAGAGAGCAGAAATATGGACAGTAAGCTTGGAAGAGATTGCCTATGTACTTGTTCACTCTCTCTGATCCATGCTCTATTACTTTTGACTGGCACCCAGATGAATTACTTAGTGGAGTTTTACTGCCTCTTGGCCGTAAATGTTCCCGATTTTCTGGACGTGGCCTAGAATCTTGAAGTCTGTGTTGCACTCAGTGATAGATATGTTTTAATGGCTTAAATTTCAGTGTGTAGAAACTCAATGATTAAGCTTTTCATGTCTATTCATCTATTCATGCAACCACCAGAAAGTCTTGCCTGTTAAATCACTGATTTTTAAGCATTACCAAGCTTGTGCTAATTTATTAAGAGAGGTAATTTTCTTATGCACTATACCTTTCAAGCTGCTTTTCCTGAATTTCAAGAGTTTCAAAGGTCGTGCTAGCAAATGCATTTGATTTTGCATGAAGCAAGATGGTTTCTAGAAGTTGACCTCTATTATGGTTTCTGATGTCCCTCCAACTTATTCTAAGGAGATTGAAGTCCAAAGAGTAAGTCAGGATTCTGACCAAGAAGATGGTTTGTATCCTACTTTATGTAGGTAGATTCTTCAGGTTAAGTTTAGCTTTGAGCGAGAGCTACAAGCATATTATTGCACCTCCTATCCTCATGTCATTACACCATATAGTTTGGGCACTTTGGGCTTTCATTTATTATTTTGGCAATTTTTAGTGATATGGTCATTGGGTTTGAAGCCCTATTCACAAGCCTTTGGAGATCTTTGATATCACATTCAACTTAAATCATTCGATATGAAGATTGTTATTCAATCACTATTCTTAATTGATTTGTAGTTTTCTCTACATGTGTTTTGTTTTACATTTACTCCTGGCTCAAGTTACAAAACTCAATCAAATTAATAAAATTTTGAAAACGAGTATAGCAAGAAATGTGACTTATTCACAACTCATTCTAACTTTTGATCGAATTATTTAAACACAAGTTTCCGGTTCCCACTTTAAATGGAATTCTGTTTGTCTTCTTGCAATGCTCTTGTTCATGCCAAAGATTAATACAGAACAGGGAAATGTGCCATTTATCCATGCAATGTAGTCAAAATTTTGGTAATTTAATGTGTGTGATAGTCTTGGCATGTGTTTGAAACATTCAACAAATCTTTATTGACAAATCTGGGCCCAATTTAAAAATGGGGTCTCAAGAAAACAAGAAGTTTATCGTGTGGAATTGCAACATGTGCAACTCATCTTTTTGAAATTCAAATTTTAAAAATGATGGGATAAGATTTTGCATGGGATCTTCCATTGCAAATTATCATTCTAAATTTCACATTGTAAAAATGTTTGAAAGAGATTTTGTGTTCATCTTCCATGCAAAAGTCACTAGGAACTATCCATTCAATTGACAATTCGTCAGCATTGTGGGGATGATGAACATGGAGGATTTTGACATCTAAATTGCTTTTTCATTCTTGTAGTTCTTTCTATTTGATGGCAAGCTACTTTCTTCAATATTGTCGTAAGTTATTATGATGCAAATTGAGATTACATGTGATTGTAGATGTGAATATGGATGCAATGGATCAAATGAATGATCAATGTAGATATTATTCAGATGGATGCAATGATTTTGATGATAGATATGATACATAATAATTGTATGCAAAATGTTTGCTCCTTTTAAATTGATTCCACCTTCTCTTGATGGATTTACTTTTTGGTTTGATCTTTTTGTATGTCACTAGTTTTAATATACATTGGATCATGTGGATGGATTTGAAACTGGATCTAGTGGTTAGCATTTTCGGTATTGTTCAAACTATTATAGATGATGACTGACATGACTTTTGATGAATACAGATGCAATGGATCCGATGAGTGATGCCTACATGTCTCACTTGAATGAGCGTGACTGTTTTGATGATGGATGTGGGGGAACGTGATCGACATGTCGATTTGGTGTTGTCCTGGTTGAATCAATAGAATAGCACGATTCACTAAACAGTACCCAGATTGCTACGACCCTTAATGTTTTTACATGGGAAGCCATTTGCATGGTGGCAACATCTTAAGCAAAGGGCTAATACCCTTGCCCACTTGGGATGAGTTTCATGAGGCTTTCAAGGCAGCTAGAAAGCGTGATTCTTCTCAAATATCTAAGAGAGTGGGATAGCTCAGTCTAGTTTTGATCAAATCTTGTACAATCTATCTTTTTCTTGAATCTATCTCCTTCTTGTAGAAGATGGCATCTATGAGTATCTTTTGGATTCTAATGATAGGTTGAACTCTTCCAATTACTCAGTTTGGAAATTGAGAATGGAATCCATTCTTGTATTGCAAGATTTGATGGATATAGTGAATGGAGAGGAAAATGAGCCAATCCATCCACAAGAGGCAACAAAATACAATAAGAGATGCAATATTTGCACTCCATTGTATTAAAAGGAATGTTGCAAATGAATTACTCAAGGAGGTAGGAGCATGTACCTCGACCCAAGAGGCTTGGGAGATTCTTCAAAACATTTATGAGTCCAAGAACACCTCAAGATTGCTTTCTCTTAAGAATCAAGTGCTTCAATGCTTCCAAGGGAAGAATGAGAGTGGACATCAGTTTGTTTTGAGAGTGAAGGACTTGAACAAGGAGCTTGCCTATATTGGTGACCCTATCAAGGAGAGTAAGCTTGTGCAAGTTGTTTTGAATGGCTTAAGTAGTGATTTTTCTAACCTTGTCCAAAGGTTATGCCATAATGGAAAAGTTGCCTACACTAGAGGACCTTCAAAGTGTGTTCATGGCTGAGGAGAGTAGGAAGGCTCACATCAGAGCAAGGATGGATAGGCTCTCCATCACTGATGGTGATGACAAGGCCATATTTTTCAAGAGCAAAGGCAAAGCAAAGAACAAGGGAAGATCTCTCAAAAAGGAGCAAGCAAAGGATGGAGATCATCAAGCATCTATATCATCATCAAACCAAGTCAAGCCCAAGCAAGACAAATTCAAGGTAAAGTGCTATTATTGTAGAAAAATGGGGCACTTTTTGCCTCAAAATGCTTCAAGAGGAAGCAAGCACAAAGCCAAGCCAACTTTGGACAAGAGGAGGAAGAGAGTTCTCATGAAGATTTATTTCATGATGTCAACATTTTCATCCTCAAGTTTCAAAGGTGGATCCTTGGTGGATTGAAAGTGGGGCTAGCCCCCACATGTCAAGTAAAAGGGAGTATTTTTTTTCAACACACACCTTATGTAGGACCTGTATGGTCCATCTATACAGAAAATGATCATGAATGCAAGACTGACGGTGTAGGATGTATTCCCTTATGCTTAGAATCTTCCAAGAAGACTAAGATAGATGGTGTTCTCTTCATTCCGAGCATCACTAAGAATTTGCTTAGTGTTGGCCAACATTTAGATCATGGTTTCATTTTGGAATTCTCTACTAATGTATGCAACATCACGAAAAGTGGAAAGATCATAGTAAGAGGAACAAGGTTTGGGAGGTTGTTTAAGCTTGAGGCTTTTGTTAATCCTAACCAATTTATGATGATTCTTTGCCACAAGTGCAAAGGTCTCATCCTAGTCAATACCATGTTCTTGTGCATATCCTTTTGCCACCAGCCTTGCCTTATACTCGTTGATTGATCTATCTTGGTTTTTCTTCACTTTGAAGATCCATTTGCATCCAATAGCCTTCTTGTCCTTTGGAAGTTCCACCAATATCCATGTTTCATTCTTTATAAGAGCTTCATACTCAAGATCCATTGCTTGGATCCACTCCTCCTTTTGCCTTGCTTCATCTACACATGTAGTTTCATCAAAAGAGGTTAGGAAAGCATAGTTTGTATCACCAAGAACTTGTTTACCTTTTTCATCATAAGTGAGCCTCAAAGGTCGTTGCCTTTGCCTTGATGTCCTCTTTGGCTTTTGATTCGAAGTAGGCCCTTCAACATCAACATCCAAAGTATCATCAATCACATCATCAACATCCAGAATGTTAGATCCAATTTCCAAACCACCACTTGAAGAAACATTTGGAAAGTTTCCTTCATAAAAAAATGACATCTCTTCCAATGACCAGTTTCCTTGGTGAAGGAATGTAATTGTAAGCCTTGCTTACCTCACTATAGCCAAAAACCACACCTTTCTTTGAAGATGGATCCTCCTTGGATCTATCATCAAGAGTGATGAAAAAGTTGACACTCGGCCTTCTACCAGACGATACTTCAAAAGGGGGTTTTTCCATCCAATACCACACTCGGCCATCTATTGCATAGAAAAGTAGCACACAACAAAGCTTGATCCCAAAAGGATTTAGGAAGATTTGCACCTAACCTCATGGCTTTGGCACCTTCACACAAAGTTTTATTCTTCCTCTCGGCCACTCAATTTTGTTGTGGTGTCCTTGGGCTTGTGTACTCCCTCTTGATCCCATGCTCATCACAAAATGCCTTGAACTTGGTAGAAATATACTCACCACCATTGTCACTCCTCAAGCACTTGATCTTTGTAGAAAATTGGACCTCCCTTGAGATCTTGAACTTGACAAAGACATCAAACACCTCATCTTTTCTCTTTAGTAGATACACCCAACAAAATTTACTAAAATCATTAATGAAAGTCACATACATCTTAGCACCTCCATTGCTAATTGTAGAATATCCGAATACATAAGTTGGAAAGGCTTACTTGATCTTGATGTAGACCTCTTGTAAGGTAACCTATGTGACTTTGATAAAGCACATTGCTCACAAACATGATTCAAGCTTGTTAGAGATTTAGGAAGACCAAACACAACTTGCCTCTTTGCCACCTCCAATGACTTGTAGTTGCATTAGGAGACATTAGAACTCAAAATGGGCCCTTTGTCAAGATGCTATTTTTTTGACTTTGCACGCTTTCAACGCTGATGTGTCCCAATGAATGGTGTCCATCTTGACGAACTGTAACTGTGGTTGACGGATGGAAATTTTATTTAACTAACCCGGTCAAATTTTTGTGATTTTCAAATATTCTGCCGGGCGGAACAAACAATTGTGATTGGACCACAGTTACTATCCAAATACTCTTATGCTGCCCATCATTGTACACGAGGTTGATTTGACGTCAATAGTCGTAAACAATAGTTAATTAATCCTTGTAGTTTAGGAACTTCTTGTCATTCATAGGTATACCTCTCATTTTCTTCATTCTATCTCTTATTTTGGATTGTCATTCTTAGGTTTACCTCTCAATCTCTACATTCTCTCTGTTCTCAGCTTGCGTACACGTATTTTTGACTAATGGCTTCACATAATCGGAGACCAAGAGGAACCATTGATGCAATCAATATTTGCAATGAAAAAAAAATGCTAAATATCAATGGATACCAAGAATATATCGAAAATATCAATGGATCTTGATGCATCCCTCTGCAAAAGGCTAATTTCAAAAAAGAAAAAGATCGGATAACATATATAGAAGCTTTTGGAAAGGCAGGATAATGGATTTTAAAGTATCACCTGCCGGTCAATCTATCACAAAAGTTTTAGTTCAGCATCCTTATCTTCACAATGAGCTCAACATTCATGATTTGAATCCAAATGATAGAAGAAAATGCAATTGTAAGTTTTCAGATTCAGTTAGCATTTTCTTTAAATTGTATTTTTCTTGTGATGTTTTTGTTGGCTTTGCAGATTTGTATCCATCAAATTTCGTTGAATGGCAAACAGTTCAATTGATTGCAAGAATAATCGATGCCATACATTCGGATATCGGTATTTTACAATATAAAGATCGTTCTCCAAAATCACTTTTAGAGTCAGGAGATGATCACGCCTATTTTCCTGATAAAAATGGTTTAGTTGGTAGATTAGTGCCATATCCTCTACCATATTTTTCGAGTGAGGAATGGATTTCTCCTGATGCAACAATTTCAGAAAGTTTTTGATCTAGGCTATATATTGATATTCAAAGTATATTAAAATGTAGCACTGAATCAAAGAATAATAGATTAAGTTCGTATCTACCTTTTACTATTTTTGTTGATTTCTTTTCTAAATGTTCGGAGAACGAAAACAATGTTTATTTGTAAGGACTTGAGTGCTGAAATAATCACCGAGTTGTTGGATGATGGTTGGGATATAGAACAAGATCAACAAGTTGAGTGCAAAGTATATTACTCATCAATGACATTTAGATATCACATCAAAAAACAAATGATCACTTTGCTGCTGTACTATAGAAAATGGATTAAATGCAAAAATGTTTGGAAGCCACTTGGTCAAGATTTTGGTATAAGCCCTCAAGAGCAACTTCAGATAACAGTGAAAAGAAATGACAACATTCTTGCAATGGTTGAGGTCGAGGAAGATTGGTGTCTCAATCACATTCGATCGGAACTAGACATGTTGCAATTCAATCTACCTCAGTACTATGAATTTTGATTGAATGGTGTAAAGGTATGTTATGCCATATAAAAATATTCTTCTATTTCTAAGTGAATCAGTTTCAAAAAATATATTAACTAAACAATTTCTCTTGTGCAGCTAAGAGTAAGGCAGGAAGAGCATATAATATACAAAGATATTGGAACATCCATTGAAATTGAAGATCCATAGATTATGAACTATGGAATTTTGTATTATGTGATACGATTTTTTGTATACATCATTTTTGAAAATATATGAACCACTTTTTCTATGAGGCTCTTTCATTTCTATGATCTCCATTTCCATGGTGCATTATTAATCGAAGATTACCTCTTCCAGATTAGGAAGTTCATCTTGTAGTGCAAGCGAATTGAAAAAGTGTATGGCATTGCATGCCGTACACCAACCACAACTGACAGAATCAACTTGCTAGGAGGACTGCAGTATCCTATATAAACAAAAGGAGTAACAAAATTTTAACATAATGAAATACCGGATCAACGCGCAGGATGTTATAATAAAATCTACAACGGAAACAAGTGCCCGTCGAACCGATATCCAAAAGATATTGTTTGAATATCGGATCAACGTGCACGATATGAAAAGAAACCAAACAATAACTACAAGGGCGTGTCGAACCAATATTGATAAATTTTTATCTCTGCATCAACCATTTTCAGCTTCGTATATGTGTTGCATGTGGTACTGGAAAGAGTTTCAGTATTTCCTGGATATGGCTCCTGGCAATTGTGTGTGTGTGTGTGTGTGTGTGTAATAGAGTTCATCTTTAAACAAACTAGATTACACACACCCTCATCATTGACATATAAGGACAACACATATAAGCTCCAATGATCACTGCAATCAGAAAACAATAAATTTATGAGAATCAATGTGAAATCAAAATTCATATAAAAAATTCAACTTAATAAAATCTGAAAAAAATACTCTTACTTTGTTATGTACGGGAGCACGAGAATGGAGTCCCCAGTCTGACGTATTGGAGCATATCATCGTGCAGACTTTTGAAATCAGAAAAATCAAATGCAGCCGTGAAGGGGAAACAATGCTACATCTATAAACAATGGGGTCTGGAAAAACTCCATCCAATACTGAATTGCTCCACCTCCTACATTGTCACCTAGCATTTTATCCCTACTTTCTGATTCACTTGTATCTAATTTAGAAAGGGGAAGACCAGCATTGGTCTTCGGCATCTTAAAACTGTATCGAGGACCTAAAGCTTTAAGATATGTGTTTAACAATTGGTCATACTGTACATATTGAGGAGTATTTACAAAGACAAGTGCAGGGGGTGACGAAAGTAATACAGATAAACCACAAAAAGAATTGTCATTCAAAATTGATTCTACCTTTACATTTACAAAATCATCTAAATCATTTCCTAGAACAGGAGGTTGGGAACTAATATTTGTGGGGGTAGGAGGAGACTGAGATTTTGAAGGAGGAGGAGATTTATTAGGAGATGAAGATTTAGTAGGAGAAGATAAAGATGGGGTTCTGGGAGGAGAAGAAGGAGACTTGGGAGGAGATTGCCTAGTAGATAGAATCTCATCCAGAGGAGATGGCTTCGAAAAAATCCCTCACTTTATTAGGAGGGTCATGAGACCTCCTCTTCTTTGAAACACTCCCGCTCTGTACTCGAAAAAACAAGCCGGGATGGTTGAGATTGCTTTTGTTTTCTCTTCTCCGAATCTTGTTTTGGAGGAGAGGAAGGAGCAGGTCTAAAGTACTCTGTAAATTTGTCATATGTGTCCCGTAGCCTGAATACAATGTTGAAATTCTTGGGCATGATGGTCACCCTCTTGGCACGGACAGCTGCAACAACAATATCTGAAAACAATTTCTCTTGGAAATCTTGATATGCAGTGTATAACGACATCTACAGATAGACTTCTTGTAACCTGTCTAATAGATCTCTGTATGTGAGCTTTCAGAATTAGAATATTATTGGTCTTCTGTAGCTTATGAATATCCTTGATCCAGGGTGGGTCTCTTCTTTTGCCGCTTGGCCTAGGAGGAGGTGGTGGTGGATGAGGTTGTGGTGGGGCATTTCCCTAACCCAATCCTGTGATTGGAATTCCACCAGGGTGGATTCGTGCTGTTTGTTTAGTCCGTGCCATTAGTATCCAATATCAGATCAACGCGCGAAGAAGGAGAACTCAAGATCAGAAGTCAGGTTGAGCACGTCGAACCGATACGTGAACTTAACCAAACCGATAGTTGACAGCGGATGGGCACGCGAGAGAAAAGCGGAATGTAGGAAGATTGCTTCGATGCGCTGAATGGATATCGCATGGAAGTAGAGAATGATAAGAACTTTAAGCAAATTAATTTCAGCGTCATCCATCTGTATCTATAGAAAAAATCCAAAATGATTGCATATGTGGTGGTTTGGATGTCCGAGGCTCGGATTATGCTGATGATTACTTCGAGATATTCAGAGGCTTGTCAATCAAATCAAACTAAATATCCATCTTTCATCAGAATGATTAGTCGATAATAACGACCACAATTAATTTCTACAAAAGTATGGTCACACCTATAGTTAATTCTACAAAAGTATGGTCACATCTACAATTTATTGCTGAAATTGACAAGGTGGTGCAATGATTTTGCAAAGTCCTCATATCTTCTAATGATAGATTTTCTTTCTTGATAACACCTATGAGTTTGTCTAAGTTGGTCCACACTTGTCCCTTTTCCACTCACTTACTTCCTTCTAGTGTTCGTGTGGCTTGAACAATTTCTCTCCAAATTTCGTATCTGACACTTGATTCTTTGCATGTTGATTGGATAAGAATCTTCTTGCTTTAGCACCTCCAATTCATGGCTTATTAGGAATGTTTATTTTTTTTCCAGAGAGTCTATCACTTTTTTCAATCGTGACATTCCCTTTATGTAGTCCTGCATTTGACAGAACTATTTTTAACCTTCTAATTGCTGCTTTAACCACAGACTCTGGTTTATGATTCCATGCTAGTAGAATATGCAGGTGAATAAGTTTTTCAATAATATGAACCCTAGCATGCAATGTGCATATGTGAACATTTTTTAATGGAATTGGTAGAACGCTTTTCATATATGGATCTTCAGCTTTTCGCGTTGGGTCAATGTTTGTTGATCGTCCGAAATTCATATTGTAGCAATCCTTCATGCAATAAAGATGTGGATGTTTTGATGTTCTCCATGAGAGACATTATACATACATTTTAATGTTTTCGAATCCCCTGAAAGGTGCCATTGAATTTGAAAACTTCCATGGTTTTCGACTGTAAATTTATCACCCTCCAAATGTTTCTTTATAATCTCGCCATAATTTGTTCTTGAAAATATCCATGAAAGTATTTTATGGTCCTCTTTCAAGACCTGCAGAGAATCAAGGAATGCATGACATGTCAATAAAAATTGGCAAGGTATGAATTGTTAATAACAATATTCTAAATGAAAATTGAAATGTATACCTGGAATGCCGCCAACCACCATATGTGATTTTCTGATTGAACACTAAACGTTCGATCATTTGTATTGAACACTAAACGTTCGATCATTTGTATCTGAAACTTTGTTCATCAAAGTGACACTCACTCGTTCCAACTTTTGACCCTTGATGATTTCAGATTCATCCAATTTTATTACAATAATGACCTTTCCATTTACTTGACGTTCGTCTAGTTTATAAAATTGAATAATGTATTTTAGAACATTTTCAATATCAAGGAAAATATTATTGCAATCGTTGTAATTGAGCTCACCATATTCTGATTTGTATAATTCAGTTATATGAAGTGGTTGGCCAACTACTTTGAACATTCCGTCATTATAATAATTTCCTGCTAATCTTACCCGATGTGGACGCAGAAGATAAATTTTTTTGACCATCACTTGGAAAAAAGCTTCTTTACCTATTCTAAAAAAAGTAGAATAAGCATTTATGCTAATTCTAGATACATCACTTGCACCTTGTATCACATTTGCATCCAAGTATGATTGAACCTTAATCAAAACAGTCTTTACAATTTCATTTTTCATTTTTCATTTTTTAAAACCGAGCATTTTTTTTTATCATTTCCTTTGCTAACTTTCTTGGTAAAACATGACTTAAAGATGATCCAATGCATGAACGATATGTTAAATAGTTCTTTGCCACCAAACATGATCTGCAACAAACATATGAAACTCAAATCATGTTTAATAAATAAATAATCCATGTTATCAAGTGCAAATCAAACTTAAATGACATATACAAATCAAATAAACGGTTCATATGACAACATACTTGAATGCTCGAATTCTTTTTTTCTGATTGCCGCTATGTGTAGATAAGTCATCAATATTCTTCATCGGTACTCTCTTTTTGTTAATAATGAGGACATAGTATGTTGAACTTCTAATATAGAATACATACACTGTGGAGATACCATGGCATCATCTCAGGATAACACATCGACACTCATCTATGTAAGCCCTATGAATGATCTTCGTTTATGCAATGCCATAAAAGTTTTGGTATATTCCCTGACAAGTGAGTAGAGAAAAGAGGAGATATCATTTTCTCAACTCGGTACATTTAAGGAATGTTCTTCCTATCTAATAAGAACACGGTTTGGTATTCGCTATATTAGAACATATATGTTGCCATAAGTCTACATTTTCAAACTAGTGAAGCAAAACTACTTCGGTTTTATGTAAACCATCTAGTTTAAGGTATATTTGAAATTTACCATTAGTATAGACACATGTTTCCAGATTTAGGGTTCTAGCTCAAATACTCTTGAACAACATGGATCTACGTAAGGGCCATGACGTTCTACATAAGGATCACATGGATTTGCCCTAAGAAACGTCCAAGCTAATCCTAATGAGTTATAATGAAACTTTCTACAAAATGATATTGTTGTTTTGATTTGATAAGGCACTGACTTTATGCATTGATGATTGCATGTTAGTGATTAGTACATTGAAAGCATGACATTAATCTATTTAATCTACTAGATCCGTCCTACAATAGGTAGCCATCATTCTAATTGTAAATGTATGTATAGAGTAGGTGGGCTATGTATAGAGTAGGTGGATTGTCAACGTCACGACGTGGGTCAGATTTCTAGTTGACAATATCGAAAAAATACCATGTATCGAAAATATACAATGACTCGAGAAATTACGAGACTAACTCGAAAACATTACGATTCGAGACGAGTCGATCCAGACTCGAAAAATTATGACTCGAGTCGAGTTAATCCAGTATTGAGAAATTCTAAAAATACGAGTTGATCATGTATCGAGAAACTATGAATTTTCGAGTCGATCTGGTATCAAAGAATTCTGATTCTGGATTTCGATCTTCTACTTAAAATACTTTGAGTCTCTCTCTTTTTTTTTTTGGTTTTTTTTTGTATAAGTATATACAGCTTTCAGGATGCTCATCACCGAATTGATTTGGGCCTGAGCATTGAAATCCAACACTCCCCCTTAATGTGGGTCCTAAAAAAATTTGATCTTCAGATTTAGCATATTGTTAAGTCTGAAATGGTGCTCCTTGGATAGTGCTTTCGTGAAGTAATTTGTTGCCATAAAATCTGTCATGCAGTAAACCAATGACAGTTCCTTACTTTGCACTTTCTCTCTAAGGTAGTGATATCTGATTTCAATATGCTTGCTCCGAGAATGAAATCTTGGATTTAGAGATAATGCTATTATGCTTTGAATATCACAATAGATGGTCGTTGGATGTGGCTGAGCAAGGTCGATATTTGCAAGTAGATTCCTCAGCCAAATCGCCTCTTTGGTAGCATTTGTGGCAGCTATGTATTCCGATTCTTTTGATGATAATGCTACTGAGGTCTGTTTTCAGGTATTCCATGAGATTGGGCCTTGATTGAATAAGAATACAAATTTAGAAGTCGATCTTTTGGTGTTGATACCTTCTGCCCAATCTGCATCTATGTAGCCTTCAAGAATATTGGCAGATTGGCTGCCTCTGTAATAGATGCTGAGATGCTTTGTGGCTTGGACATACTTTATGACCTTCATGAGCACTTTCCAATGGGTTGGACCTAGATTCGATAGGAATTGGTTGAGTGAACTGATCAAGTATGCAAGGTCGAGTCAAGTGCAGAGCATTGCATACATCAATGGGCCGATAATGGAGTGAAACATATACGACTTCATTTCCTCCTTTTCTTCCTCGGTTTGGGGACATGGTTCCTTTGACAGCTTCAGACCAGGGTCGAGTGGAAAGTGATTCGATTTGCAATTGGTCATTCCATATTTGTCTAGCATGTTGATGAGATATCGTTGTTGACTAATGAAAATCTGTTTGCTGGATCCAATTCGAAAAATTTGAATTTTGAGACAGTAATGGGCTGGACCCATATCAGTCATTATGTATTCTTGTGATAGCATATATTTTGTATCTCTCAATAAATTTAGATTGTTACTAAATAGTAACGTATCATCTACATAAAGAGTGATGATAATGAAGGAATTCGATACAGACTTGAAATAGACATTCGAGTCTGCCGAGTTTGAAATAAAACCATTTTCAATTAGAAATGCATTAATTTTTTGAAACCAGGCTCTTGGTGACTGTTTGAACGGTCTAGACATCCATTTGGTGGATTTCGAGATCTATTGCAGTTGCATAGGAGAGAAGTAATCAAATTGAAGCATGCTTAGCAAAAGGGTTGAAGGTCTTGAAAAAATCCAGATCTGGAATCCGGGAGAAGCCTTTGGCGACCAGCCTGGCCTTGTATCAATTTAACCTTCCTTCAACATCATACTTTGTTTTGAATATCCATTTGCATGGAATCAGATTTCGATCATTTGGCAGCTCAGTTACAGTCCACGTTTGATTCTCGATTAGAAAATTGAATTTTGTGTCCATTGCAGCTCTCCACTGATCAGCATCAAGTGTTGACATTGCCTCTGAAACAATGTTTGGTTCTTGCACAAAGTAGCAGGCTGGATCATCCAGAAATCGGGATGGAGGCTGTCTGGATTGGTGGTTCAATCTTCTGGGCTGAATTTCAATCCTCTGATGTGATTTGATCTATTGAGATTCTGACTCATTTTTTGAGCCAATATCGATTTTCTATTGTTCAATCCTGGAGCTGTTTTCAATACTTGGATTGGAATTTTCTCGAGCTTTTCCCTTGTGGTCGATAAATTGGTCTTCCACAAAATTGATATCTCTACTGGTGAATGCTTTCAGGTGTGTAGATTGTAGAGCTTGTATGCCTTGTGATATGGGAAATAAATAGCCTATGAAAATCGATTTCTGCTTGTGTCGTCTAGTTTTTTTTCTTAGATCAGTAAGGATCTAAGCGTAAGCAATGCATCCAAACACTCGAATATGTTTGAGTGATGGTTTTTGATCTTGTCCATACCTCATAAGGCCTTTTGCCATTCAGGGCCTTTGTGATGGATCGATTCTGTAAATAGGCAGCAGTCGTGATAGCTTCTGCCCAAATTTTTTTGAAAGAGAGGCATGGGCCAACATGCTCATGGCACTTTCGATTAGTGTCTGATTCTTCCGTTCTGCTACACCATTGAACTGAGTGAGTAGCTTGTTGTATATTGTTGGTGTATTCCATTTGCCTTGCAGAACTCCTTGAATTCGATGGCGATGAATTCTCCCCCTCCATCAATGCGTAGAGGCTTGATTTTTTTGTGGGTCTGATTTTTTGCAGATGCTTTGAACTGTTTGAAAAACTTGAATGCTTCGGATTTGTTCTTCAGAAAATAAATAACAGTTTTTTGAGAGAAATTATCAATAAGAGTTATAAAATAAATGGCCCTCATTGTGGAAATAGTCTACATCGGGCCACAAATCTCACTGTGTACAAGATCTAGCAAATCTCTAGAAGAATGAATAGAATCGAAAATGAATGGACTTCTAGAATGCTTGCTGATAATACAACTTTCACAAGGAGAATTTGATTTGCTAATAGAAGGAAGATCTTGCACTAGATTTTGATTTGACATTTGTTGAATACTATTGAAATTTCAATGGTCTAATCTGAAATGCCACAACATATTAGTCGATTCAGAAGTAGAAGTGTGAAGAGCTTGACTATTTGTAAAATAACAGTGACTAAGTTTATAAAGTTAGCCACATATTCTACCGAAAGCTAAAAGTTTCCTAGATTTGTCAAAAATGGTGCAGCCCTCTGTATCGAATTCGACCCTACGACCAAAATCAGTGATTATGCTTATTGAAAGCAGACTTTTGGTCAGATTTGGAACATGAAAAACATTGGACAACAACTTTACTTCACCTTTCTGAAATTCGATACTGACTGTTCCTTCACCCTTGATGGAATGAGATGAGTTGTCTCCAAGTTGCACAACTCGAGAATGAGTGAATGGCTTGTACTCTTGGAACTAGTCTCGATGATGAGTCATATTGTTTACAGATTCCGGCTATTCATAATCTGTTGGCTTTTGTTTCTTTCTTGTTTTGGTTCTTTTTCTTGTTCAGATTAGTTTCAGGATTGGTTCTGCCTGTTATCAGGCTTCTTGGGCATTTTCTGGATGTTTTCTTGTTATTGAAATGCCCATAATTAGGCAGAAGGGACTGATTAACGTTTTAGTCTTCTTGTTTTGCCTATCAGAGGACACTCAAGTTTGTCACTCTTGCACTGAAGCACATGCATAAACGACCACAATCAATCTGTTGGAATTCTGATATACTCCCACTCGTTCCTTCACCCTCCTTCTACTCTCAAGAATTCTCTCTCTTTGAGTCAGTCTGCAAAAACATGCAAAGTCGAATCAGGCAGAACCGCAAAGCCATCGCCAGATTATGGTCTGACCGAAGGGAACCGTTAAATCAACGTTTACGGAGAAGCATGACTCAAACCGCAAACCGCAAACCGCAAACCACAGGGAGTCATTAAATACCGTAGGTTACTATCTACGAGCACTTTAGCAACGAAAGTAAAATCCCGTCAACCACCGCAAGTGACGAGTAGCAGAGCGGAAGAACCGCACACTGTTGGAAGCTGCACGATCCATGACAACAAATTTGCATTTGCCTCAAACCTTTTGGGCAGAAGCTATCTCTACGGCTTGCTATCTGCAAAATTACTCTAGCACTAAAGCAGTTGATTCCAAGACACCGTTTGAAGTCTACTACGGTTACAAACCAAGTTTGAAACACCTGCGTGTCTTTAGATGTGTCTGTTATGCACAAGTGCCATCTGATCTGAGGAAGAAGCTGGAACCAGTAAGCTGTAAAAGCATCTTCATCGGCTATTCAACTTCTCACAAGGCATATCGTGTTTACGATGTGGTTATGGGCCAGATCTTGGTCAGTCGTGATGTTGTCTTCCTTGAAGAAAAATATTACGATTTCAAACAGAAGCAACCAATACAAGAGACTGCCATAGCAGCTCCACCTTCTAGCGATAGGCTATGACCTACGACTGTTCAAGCAACGGAGTTCATCCCAACGGCTCCACTTACCGTCGATGGGCCTAGACCACGATCGTTCAACCGCAAAATACTACGGTCCCAGTCATTCACTAAGGAGAATCATCTAATCAAGCACCTGAAGTTCAAAGATCTATGAGACAACGACAGCAGCCTGACTGATTCATCCCTCAGGCTTTCATTAGTCATGACGGACCTGCCACCATAGCAGAAGCACTGTCAATGCCCGATGCAGACAAATGGAAAGTTCTCATGGCTGTCCAAGATGCCTAATGCTTCGCAATCCTACTATTACGGCAGTCTCAGACTCCTACTCTGATAACCCAAAAGGATAACAAGCTTTTGATTCCGTTCCCTAGTCAATCCACATTCTTGAAATCACAATTTCTACTGTGTTTATTGTTATTCTTACTATTGGTAGAGACTCGTTATCGCCTCTCGTGTTCTGCTTCCCTCACGTCCGCTGCAATCGTAATCAATCGTAGACCAAACAGACCTACATTCATTCACCAACACAATCAAACATGCATGCCAAAACGTTCAACCATAAAATCAGCATGCAGAACCGTTGAACAATGATTGAAATTCTACTCTACTGCTGCAAAAATGAGTTACAATCAGATCCTAAACATTTTACATTTGCATAAATCCACCAAATGAGAAACAAGAAGCTATTCTACAACATTCTAGAAGTCCAAGAATCAAGAAACCAAGCAGTCTTTTGATTCTTGGACATCCCAAAAACATCAAGAACAGGGTTGTAAGGAGATATGCAAGAATAACATCACAAACCCAGTCTATTTAGTTTACCCGAATGCTGATTCCTACATTAATCGACAAACAAGAAATGAAATCTAATCCACTCTATCGTCCACAACCACACACAAAGGAGGGAAGGGCAAGATCATGAATGCATCACTCAAGAAACGAGCATGATCAAGGAGCTCAATGGATGCACCAAAACTTGTGGAGGCTCTTCTCATTTTAGCATGGAGTAGATACATTTCACAAAAATCTCCTCTTCTCAAAGAGGGAGTCTCTTAAATAAGCAAGAGAGCTCCTTAGGTGGCATCCTAGTGGAATTTCCACATTTCACAAACTACAAGTGGAATAATGCTCTCCACTAGAGGTCACCATCAAATGGTGCCTCACTCTACTTTCTTTAAGAGGGGTCTACTTGCATTTATTACATTTGCCTAGAAATACTAGTTCCTACATGGTCATTCCATCTTCTGGGATTCACCATGAGGCTTACACAATTTTACTTGACAGTACTAACTAGCATTCCTTGACTCTCAGTCTTCGTTAGTCTCATCTTCTCAGAGACCTCCTCGGTCTAAGGGAAGAGGATCCTAGTTTTTTCCCTTTTGAGGAAAAACCCAACTGACACTGGATATCACCCATGCTTAGTGAGTTTCAGTTCCGAAGGTAGCCATCCCAAGTGAAGACCAACTGCTCCATAGAAGATCTCCCCTAAAATTGCCCTTTCCAACTTTTGACTTGCTGCTTGCGTTTAGTGGGCGTTGTCGCAAATGAAACTAACCCAAGTAAAAGGCTAGCCATCCATCTTTTGCAAACATCAAGTTGTTTCGTTGACGTTCACATGCTAGTACTTGAACTGCGAATCTGCCCCACAGATTCTGTAGTCCTCTTTGTTTGATGGTATTAGCCTTCAAAAGAAAGGTTCCTTCTCGAGCAACGAGGCAAGTTGCTCGAGAAGGAAAAAACCAGGCAAAGCACGAGTACTAAGACTCACCACAAATACATATAAGCAAGACACTCAGGCAAGTTTACTAACAGCTAACAAAGACAAGGTCCGCCTTTGAGATAGTCTTGCCAAAGGACTTTTGCCTGGCCACGCCCATACAGATTGATCACAAACTCAGTCCATAGAGAACACTTCTCCAACTATTAGTGCTTTCACCATTAAGCAGCACATTGCCTCAGTCACGCCCCACCAAATATGGTCGATAGCCCTTATAACTAGACGATCGACAGCTATCCTGCACCAACAGCTAACCACCCGTGCTTTACACCCGAATTCGAGCAGCATCTCTATATCAATGGTTAACCCATACAGTTTGAATATGTCGCCCCGCACCCCACAAGGCACAAATCGTGCTTTCACCTACCTAGGCAGCACTTTGCCTCATCTAGCCTACATGCAGACAGCGCCAGGCCCGAACCGCGGAAACTGACCATGCTTACACCTCAAGGGCAACACTTTGACTCATCAAGTCCCCCGTTTTGTCGACCACCCCGACCGTGGATGCACCCGTGCTTACACTGTGGGCAGCACCTTGCACAACCGTTGTCTTGATGAACCCTAAACGATGGCCATTTCCATGAGATCTGCATAGCTGACCGGCCAGTCAGCTCTGATACCACATGTAGTGCATGCATCCCAAAGGGAGCCGGAAACCACGACTTAGCTTCCTAGCCTTCAACTCTTGCCGTCCCAACTCACTTAACATACAAGCAGCCAACTCGCCAACAACAATTAGACTTAACCAACTTGAAGTTCGAAAACCAACATTGAGATCCAACCTGGCACCATGCCAGATTGGGGGTCCCGATGTGGGTGACTTCCCTCCAAGCCAGCCGCCCGACATACATCAAACTTAACCAACTCGAAGGTTCGTTACAAACGAGTAACATCCATTCCAAGCAAGTCGTCTGACTTACATCAGACTTAACCAACTCAAATATTCATCACGAGCACTGGAAGCCAACCTGGTGCCACGCCAGACTGGACAACCATAAACAAGTAATTTCCACCCAAGCAAGCCGTAGAGCCCGTTTCCCAAGAGCTTAATCCATTCATGTTCATGCAAGGAACACTCAGAACCACAAGCCGCGACAGATATGGAGACAACCAATTCCTGGACCAAATGGTCCCGACAACATACCGCTGGCGCCACGGACCGAATGGTCCTAACGACATACCGCTGGTGTCCCGGGATATGACCCTTAGCTATGGGCCAGATCAAAAAGTTTGAAGCGGGCTTACAACTGGCGCTTTTACCGAACACTGAAACCCAAAGTAATCAGAGTCAGTTTGAAAAAAATCCCACTTTATTAATAAATCTGAGAAGGTTACATTTCAAGTGTGTGACCGACCCTAGTCTCCAAGGCGCCGGCATGCCAAGACGGGCGCCAAACAACATTCCAGCCAGGGAGGCTGAGACTTGGTTGGAGCTCGCCCTGAGTCGCAACCCGCACTCCCCTATAGTATTGGTGGAATTCGCCACCTCCTCTCATACCAAGTGCTTTAGCGGATATATAGAGGACACTCGTAGTGGCAAATTCTTCAAAAATTTCAAGGAAATTTATTCTCCTCTAGTATGGAGGACATGCCTTTGAAACATTTCTCGTGGCACTCTCTAACCAAAATCATTAAAGAACATTCTTTGTTATCCCAAAGAGATAGGGAAATGAATAAGCAAGACCCTTATTCTCATCACAATTCTTCACTTCAATATACTTAGACCTTCAACAAGCCAATCGCGTGGGTGATGCAATCCGATTATATGTACAAATTGCTAAACATACTTTTTTTTGAAGGGTTACATGTAATTTGAAATATCAAAAACTTTTTACTAAAAATATACTACTATTGATACCAAGGCAATATTCGTAAATCCCCCGAATCTAGGTATCAATATGAGTATGTGTACTAGGTGAAAGGACACTTAGTTGATTGAGAAGTTGTACAACCTTTATGGAAACCCATACCCAAGCCTTCTAGCAAGGCAAGAGTTACAAGCACAAAGTTGTTCAAGAGTGTGGTAGCGGATTGAACTTCCACTTGAACTAGTTGTGACTCGGACTACTTGTGACAATTCAAAGAGCATGCTGAGAATCAAACTAGCAAACAAATCAAAGCGCTGAGGTTAGATAATGGGAGAGAATACATCTCCAATGAATTCAAGGACTACTTTAACAACAACATTGAGTAACAATATATTACCTCCTATTCGCCTCAGTCAAATGGTCTTGCTGAGAGAAAGAACAAAACCTTAGCCGAATCAGCAAAGTGCATGTTATCACATGCAACACTTCCGAAGTCCTTCTGGGCTGAGGCTGTTTCAACAACAACCTATATTCAGAAAAGATGTCCTACTAAAGGCCTCTCAGACAAAACACCATTCGAAGTTTGGACAGGTACCAAACCTTTTTTTTTATCAAACTTACAAGTTTTTGGATGTACTGCTTTTGTGCAGATACCTCGTGATCTTAGGAAAACTCAATTTCCAGAGTATCAAATGTGTTTTCATCAGCTACACTACTTCAGATCAAGCCTACAAGTTGTTCGATCCCATCGAGTCGAAGATATTCACTAGCCGAGATGTCATCTTCATCAAAGATCAGTTTCAATACCTCAAAGGAAAGGGCAGTCCCCATGTAGCCGACCTGTTAGATTCTCCTCACGCATTGAACTTTCTAGTTTCACAGGCGACTATTCCTATTGAAGGTCCAAGCTCTTCTACTTCTAACGAACAACAAATTAACAGCGAATCAGAAGATGATGATGTTGCAATTCAGAAACTATAGTATGATGGAAATGATCAACTTCCTCTATTACCCAGAAGATCTTTAAGAACTAGTAGACCACCTAATTGGTATATCGACAAGTCGTAGCCTACCTTGTTCAGGAACCAATGTCTGTCCAAGAGGCACTCAGTCAGCTTGATTTCGATCTCTAGAAAGAAGCTATGGGTAAAGAGTATTCATCTCTTATGAAAAACAAGACGTGGACAATTGTCGAATTACCTGCCAGCAGAAACGTAGTTGATTGCAAATGAGTTTTCAAAGTCAAGTACAATGCAGATGGAAGCATCAACAAAAGAAAGGCATAGCTTGTCGCCAGAGGATTTTCTCAGGTATACAACATCGATTACACTGAGACTTTTAGTCCAGTAGTCAAGCATTCTTCTATTTGACTTTTGCTATCATTTGTCGCTGCAGCAGATTTGGAAATACATCAAATACATGTACAGACAACATATCTCAATGGAGTTATTGAAGAAGACATTTACATGGTGCAACTTGAAGGCTATATTATCGAAGGTAAAACCACAATCATGTGTGTAAACTCCATAAGGCACTTTATGGCTTGAAGGAATCTATTCGAGCATGGTTTCAAAGGATCAATACTTTTCTTATTGATCACGACCACACACCTAGCTCTTCATATTCAAATGTTTACTTCAAGGCAGTGCAACAGTCTTTTATCATTATCACTTTATACGTGGACGATACATTGCTTTTCAGCAACAGTAACGATTTGATAAAAGAGGCCAAGACAATGCTATCTTTCGAATTTGACATGACCGATCTGGGCAAAGCTCATTTATGCATTGGTATACAAATCCACAAAGACAAAGAATAGAAGTTGATCTATATTACACAACAGAGGGAGTCTACAACATGTAAGTCAGATATAAATCTGATCAATTGCAAAATTAGCTCTCTCACCAATGGAACCAGTACTCAAATTGTCAAAGGACCAGTGTTCCCAAACTATTCATGAGAAGTAGGAGATGCGTGAGTATCCTTACCATTCTATATAGGATCTCCTTATATACGCCATGATCTGTACTAGGCCAGACATAGCTTTTGCCGTAAGCTCTCTCAAGTCAGTTTATGACTAATTTTGGTGTAACACATTGGAAGGCTCTTATCAGAGTCACTGAGCTACTATGGACTTTTGCATTTGTTATGGAGCAGTCGGCAACGACAAACTCAATTTACTCAGTGGTTACATAGATGCAGTTGAGGTGGAGTTGTAGACACTCATAAATCCACTTTCAGATTTACATTATTCCTCAACAATGGTCCATTTTTCTGGAACAGTTGCAAGCAATCTTCGATAGCTCTATCTTCACTGAACTCAGAGTACTATCGCAGGTCTCCAAGCTACAAAGGAAACAATTTGGTTGAGAAAACTCCTACTCTCATATATCAGTCTGAAATCAAACATGCTCGATGACAATATTTTGTGATATCATAGTGCTATTGCTATATCAGCCAACCCTAGATTTCATTCTAGGAGTAAGCACATTGAACTGAAGTATCATTTTATCAGAAGCAAAGTTCTCAATGAAGAGGTCAGATTGCAGTATTGTAGAACGCAAGATATGACAGCAGATATTTTTACCAAAGCATTAAGTTTGGATACACACAGATACACGAGATTTCTGACAGGCGACAGTGTGGCGACAATGTCGCTAAAATGCAAAAAAGATGACATTGTAATTCTACTCATAATTCCTGACAGGCGAAAAATACGACATTGTGGTAAAACTCCGTGTAATTCTGTTGACTATGTAAAAACATTTGTAAAACTGCAGGCTATGTGAAGACACGGGAAAATCTGCAGAACTGGATAAACAATGGAAAACCGGATGGATGCCAGCGGAATATCAGCCAACTGGCGATCGCAGTTGACGACCTAATTGCTTAGTATAAATAGTTGTTCATATTCATACATTTTCAAGTTAAAAAGTTAATCAAGAATGTTATTGTGAATTGTGAAGGGGCTAAGTGTTATTACACGACGCTTCTTGCGCTCTCATCAAGCAGATCATTCACAATAAAAAAGTATTGTAGTTAGCTCTCTATCAAGCTTTCAAGCTTGAACTCTCTTGAGTATTCTAGCTCAGTCTTTTAGAGATTTATTTTAGAGTTGCTATTGCGCTACTGCTTATCAGCAGAGCTGCTTATTATCATATTTATTCTCAGCTACTCATAGACAGCTTAGAGTGCGCGGTTTTTATCTGCTATTGTCTTGCGCTCATTAGTGATTTGTTTTTCTGAGTCAATACTATCTTCTTATTGCATTCAATATATGTCAGAATGCATGCATCTCTGTATTGCTTTTGTAACTGATAGAAATTGTCTGAGAATTCAATACTTCATGTCAAGCTACGTAATCACTTGGTATCTAGCAATTTCAAAGTTAGTTGCTAAAGATTGAACGTGAGTTCCATCACTACTGCTTTGTTCAATTTTTGATAGGCGTAGTCATGCACTGGAAGTAGGAAGTTTTCGCTATACTTTATCTATCCTATTTTCGACATCTTTCAACATGTTTCAAACCACAAAGCAATCCCTTGAGCAACAAAAAATGTTTTCAAAAGAAAATCACAAAGATATGAAACCATTCAATTCTCTTCTAGCACTTATACCAAGCAAATCAACACATAGAATAGTGAAATCTTGACCAACCTGTGATCTATCCTCAATCTAATGACTTTTGCCACTTCCTAAGATTGAAACACACTCAAATGAAGTTCAGTAATCTCACTATCTAGAGATCCAATCAAAATTAGGGTTTAGACAAAATCACAAAAAATTGATTATTTCAAAATCTACATGCAAATGCCAAAACTTGATATGCAATCTAATAGCCACCACTTAGGCTTTTCCAATGATCCAAAAATCGGCCAAATCCTATATGAAATTTGTGAAATCGAAATTGATCAAGATTATAACTCTATATAGGGTTTTGATCTACAAAAGATCCAATCTACATATGCAAGAAACTCCTTCATAACTTGAAACACAAGCTCTGATACCATGTGAAAGATTTCAGACCAATAAAGATCCAAATCCATAAAATGATCTTGAGATAGAAAGGCAACATATCACCAATCTTGCCAATGTAGGAAAAATCAGCATCTACGCTAAGAATGAGATGCAAACTCTAATAGATCTTGATCAAACATGCATCAAAACATAAAATCATGTTTTTGTCCATACAATTACAATAAGCTACTATATCTCACATGTGTGGATCTGAAAATAGCAATAATGATCATTTTACACATAGAATTGCAAGATATCACAAGTATAGTGCACCAATGGATAGTAGGACCCAAGAGAACCATGTATAAGAATGAATGTGTGTGTGTGTGTGTGTGTGTGTGTGAGAGAGAGAGAGAGAGAGAGAGAGAGAGAGAGAGAGAGTGAGAGAGAGAGAGAGAGAGAGAGAGAGAGAGAGAGAGAGAGAGAGAGAGAGAGAGAGAGAGAGAGAGAGAGAGAGAGAGAGAGAGAGAGTGAGAGAGAGAGAGAGAGAGATCCTCTTCCCATGAGTTACATCCTTTTAGAGCAAGGTCAAAATGTAATTTGCCACTTGGTTTCCCTCCAATATGAAAACCCTACTATTTTTGGGACTAGATTCAATGTACCCAACATTCAAATTTAGATCTACTAAAACTCGACTTCTATAGTTTCCCACACTTTCCAAAAGTGTTTATTCCAAATGCTTTTAGACTAATATAACTTTGAAAAGTCAAACTCTAAGTCTAATATGAAATTGGTCTCAAATGTCTATATGGTACTTTATCAAACTATGACCAATCTTAACTAAACTAGTTGATAATTCTCAAAGGACCCTTCGATAGTTGCTCAGTACATATTTGTCAACCCTTCAATAGTCACTCGATACATATTTGTCGTTGTCGTTGTCATATTTATAAGGATCCGAAAGCAGTCGT